>OMLC01046861.1:0-18422 GCA_900302585.1 Regalecus glesne | reverse complement strand
GTTAATGACATGCAGTGATAGCAGCATTTATTGTAATCCCCCCTTTCTGTCTTTTACCTATTTTTCTTATTTGTTCTCTCTCTCTCTCTCTCTCTCTCTCTCTCTCTCTCTCTCTCTCTCTCTCAACACCATCATTATTAAGTACTTCATATGTCCCAACTGCGTCATTTCCAGCCACAGCCAGAGATCCATAGTTAGTGGGTCATAATTGACTAAGCCTCACATGGGTATAAGGGTCAGGTTGGATAAAGTATTCTGGGTTCACTAGTGTCCCCCTCTGGGTCGCCAAGCACTGTGCTTTCCCCACCAGACCATGATGTGTGGACTAGTGAGGGCTAGTGGTCATGTGACTTGGAGGAGACACATGCTACCACTTCCTCCTTCCTGTTGATGTTCTAGAGGGGCATCAAAGAGACAGACCCAGCAGTAGGTAACTCAGGGAATTCAGGTGGGGGGAAAAAGGGATTTTTTTTTGCAAAGTACCCCGCGTGTACCTTTCTATTACTGTAGTCTGAAGACTTGTATGAAGCCTTTCAGCTCTTACTTTCAGTACCTTCCTAAGTGGTGGATGTAGGAATTTGGTCTCATTTTAACAGGCTATCGATTAATTCAGTTTACCATTCGTAAATAATATTTACAATGAGCGATTGGATGACTGTTGTTTTTCTCTCTCTCTCCAATCAGAAAGCACCAAAAAGTGGAACATTCGGAGGGTGCTGAACAAGGGCTTGGAGGTCACCAGCTTGTTATCCCAGTCAGATACGGATATTAAATCCCAGCTGTTTGGTCAGCCACTATCCAAGATATGCCCAGATGAGACCTCGCTTCCCAAACCAATCATGGTTTGTTGCTTTTTCACCTCTAATGATCGAAGTTAACGTGATATCGTTTTCAGCAGACACGGTATCAACCAGGCTGATCACAGCATCCGCCGTGCTCTGTACAAGTGATGTTATCTCCTCCTTCAACATGTACCTTTCCCACTTCCAACTGTTGTAGCGGATGAGGAGATGTGATCATATTAACTAGTTTGACTCTTTCTCTACCATGCATTGGTTTAAGCAACAATTTATTTGTAGATGCAGGTGCGGTTGAAACAGTCTGACTCATGGTAGATTAAGCATTGACACAATAACCCTTAATCACTATCACAGACCTTAATGGCACCTGCTGAGCTGCTGTAGTGCCAACAAGCAGCAGCCGAATCCGACGATCAGGTTGAGATGAAGTCATGTGAAGCAACTCAAGGCTGTGACTAAAAGTGATGTAGAATGTCATGATGCTTTGATGTACACGTGGACGCATATGCACACGTTCACACAAAACGTGTGAATGTGTGCATATGTGAATGTGTGCACTTACACTTAAGGTTCTGAATTGTGAGTCATCAACAACGTCTCTTTCTCACACCCTCCCACCTGACTCTGCCACCAATCAGGGATACACCCACCTCGTGCAAGCACATTTCTTTTAATTAACATGAGGTCTCCTCTGCGGTTCTCTTCCCAGGAGGTGCTGACATTGTTGTGGAAAAAAGGGCCATCCACAGAAGGAGTATTCCGGAAGACCTGCAATAACAAGAATATGAGGTTCATCAGAGACCAGCTCAACCGCGGTCTGGATGTGGACATGAGGGAACAGCCTGTGGTCCTACTAGTTGGGCTACTTAAAGTACATATTCATCCTATTTGCTTTAAAAAAAATGTTGATATGCCAAAATATTAGTTGCAATCAATGATAACAGCAGCAATCCAAACATTTTCTTCTATCTTCTACCCTTTAGTCACTCACATCTTACACATAATGGACATAAACACAACGTTAATATGTTCTGGTCTCATTCGCAGAGTTTTCTGAAAGAGCTTCCGGGCAGCCTGCTTATCTCTGGATTCTATGACTCCTGGATCAAAGCTCTGGAGACCAAGGACCCTCAGCAGAAAACAACAGAGATAAAGAGGTGAGAAACCAAACAAGAACTGCAAATGAATCCACACACTGACCTCTACCAGCGCCTGTGGCCATCTGGGAGTCTGTACTCACACAAAGGTTGTTAATTCAAGTAGGTGCAGAGAGGAAAAAAAAAACTTTAGCAACATTTCACCAAATTTTTATGTCGCCTGAAAAAAATGGTGGAAGAACTGTGAATGTTGATTTTTTTTTGGCATTCTCATACCCCACTCGGGACACTTCTTCTTTCTGTCTGTCTTCCATCTGAAAACGAGAATTTTTTAAAAAGAGCTGCCAAACTGACCTACATCCTCTTCCTGTTTTTTTGTTTCCGCAGGGTGGTTGACTTGCTACCAGGGCACAATAGACTCCTCCTCCAGCACCTTGTGAACCTTCTCCATCGCATCCTTGAGAGTAAAGACACCAACAAGATGGATGCCCACAACCTTGCGGTGTGCATTGCCCCCACACTGCTGCATCTGGACAGCACCCCACTGGAGGAGCAAAAGGCCAAATTGGAAAAGGTGAAACTCTTGTTATGACTGCAATCTCTCATGATAGGTTTTTGAAGCTCTTCATCTGATCACATAGTGAAACCACAAAACGCGTCATCACAGAGAAGTCGTGCCCACACTAACCCAACAGCTCCGTGTTCAACAAAATGCAGAAATAAATTATGGGTTTTATGTTTTTGAACCAAACACACTTCTTGCACCTATTATAATTGGCAGATTTGGGTTTCACATTTTGTTATGTTCTTGTTGAGGTCATTGATGCTGAATATCTCCTGTCCACCCTCTTGTTTGCTACAGGTATTGGACCTGACTCAGTTTCTTATTGAGACTGGCTCCGAGACACTGGGAGAGAATATCCGAAATCTCCTGGGAGATCCCGACGAGGACAACTCGGGTACGACCCTCTCTCTTTATCTCCCTTTCGCCAGAGCTTTCTGAGCCAAATTGAGAGCACTTCAGGGAAATTAAGGATAATTAGAGGGCAATTTGGAATAAAATCATCTTTTTTCCCCCCATTTCCATAGATTCCCTGTTCTCCCAGCATCATGACTCAGCATATGACAGCACTGACCCGGATGCAGATGGAGATCCAGGAGAGTGTGGAAGCTGCACTCAGAGAAAGGGCGGCTCATCTCCCTCTCTTCTCTACCCTGGCACAGCTATTCCATCCTGTCCATCTGATACCACCTGCAACACATTCGCTAAGTCTACATTCAATCGACGCTGCTCTGAGCCCATTATTTTCCCCTCGGCTGAGGCGAAGAGCCTGCACAATCTGGCCAGGAGTAATGATGACTGCTCCCGGGAGAGAAGAGATTTTGTGGAGCAGCCTCTGAGAAAGCAGATCTCAGACGATTCCTTCTTACTTCAAGCCCAGGGCGGAGCCAAGCCTGCTCAGTCTTTCACAAAACTTGGCCCAAACACATTGACCTTTGCTGCTGTCAGTGACCCCAGGCCATCAAAGGACTGCTCATACTCCTCATCTTGCTCCCTGGAGAGCGCTGCCTCTAACCAATCAGATGGGTCTGTTTTCACCAGCTCCCCATTGGCGTCGCCCACTTGCACCCACAAGGGACCTTCCATCCACCAGCCCTTCCTTGTTGGAAATGGAAAGCAGGACCTTGTTCGAACAGTGTCAGAGAAGTACAAGCGTTCCAAGTCTGCAAAGGCTGAGTGTAAGATCCCTGTGAGGACAAAGAGCTTTGGCGCTCTCCCCTTCTCATGGGGAAGCATGAAGAAAGGAGATCACCAGAAAGAGAAGGCCTTCCGATGTGGGACACTCCAGGAAGATTCCCAGAAGGAGACGGAGCCACAAGTTGAACAGTGGATTAAACCACGCCCCCTTTCAGGCATTGACATATTTCCACGTGTGGCCAATGTCCCCTGCAGACTTCCCTCTTACAATCAGGCAATTCAATCTGCAGGTCTGCCTGCCCCTCCACATTACTATTCAATGACAGTACAAGATGCCAGAGAGCTGGGTCGGAGATCCCGCCCAACTTCTGTGAATGAAGACTTCCTGATAAACTGTCCCGTCAATCAGTACCGAGGGACGCAGGACGGTTATGAGCGGCGGACCCCATTCCGCCAGAGAGCTAAGTCTGAGAGTGTACCCAGACACCATCATGACGCTTTGTCACAGAGATGTAGTCAGCCTGTATTTGAAGAGATTCCTTATGCCAAGGAGTCTTGTGTTTAACTGGCCATGTCACTTTATTTCTCAATTTATCACTATGAATGTATTACATGTATGTGCAGCCATTAGCGGCTGGACTTTCTCAGTAGTACTATTTAGAGTACAAAATCGAACAAAGATTTGATTGAAGTAGGATGGATATCCCGTCTATCACAGGAAGCTATGTAAAGAAATACTTTGTTGATAGAGGAGTATATGTTAAAGCTAAAAGAGTTATTCAGCTTTTGTTTCATCCTTTGTTGATAGTGGTACATGTACATAATAACTGATTCACAGCTGAGCACTTTTTTTTGGGGTCTTTTTTTTGTCTTTTGTAAATCCTTTTTCATTTCAAGCTTGTATCATCTTTATTTTCACTACATTAAATCGCCCATTCAAAATAAATTGCAGCTCATTGTGTTTTCTATAGCAGTTGCTGCGTCAAACCACTGGTTTGAGTTAATGGGTACAGGAGTTAGTTGGGCTCAGATTCTTCATTCTGACTATTGTGTAACCAAATCTAACAGACCTCATCAAGAGAACAGCATGTTCTGGCACATATGTTAACACAGAAGGAAGCCAGACATGGTCACATGGACAGCTTTGGTTTTTCTCTGAACTGCTTGTTGTCTCAGGCTGCTTGATAAGCCAGCTCCACCGCTTCTTCCTTCCTGTCTGAACTGCTCTATTTTTCACGTTTCCATCCTCAGCTGTGTTTCCTATTCATTAATTCTATTCTAATATTGTTCAACTCTTTCATTGCTGCCAGAATATAATTCACATTCGAGCATATGGTCAGCAACCACTTCTTTTGAGATGGGCTTGAGAAATCAGCATCTCGGTAAGACAATTTTGGAATTAATTATAGTTGGTTTCCTGACAGTGAGTGAATACAATGGTTATAATCTACAAGGATATTTCTTTACTTTGAAAATGGGAGATTTCCCTGGCCTCCTATTTAATTCATGATTGCTGCAACATGATGGCAAGTTGGGATTTGGCGATGGTGCACCAGTGATCAGTGAGCGCTTCCAACATAGAAATCTCATAGGACCTTGGCGAGTTTAATTTATCAACATCAAATATTGCCCTATAGGTATGTGAAAATGATGTAAAGGAAGCAAAGACCAGCCACTACATTTGAAAAATGAATGAGCGAAGGTTTTGTTCACCTGCGGTAAGGGATATTTTCAGGCCATGAAGCCATCTTTACTATTTGCTCTCTCTCTCTCTCTCTCTCTCCCTCTCTCCCTCTCTGCTGACTCTTAAACATGCTCCCCCAGCTCTCCATTCCCCGATCTCTTTTTGTTGTTCGAGCCTTTATTTGAATTAACTTGCTAAAACAAGATGATGTAACTACAGGGTAGAACTGACAAGGTCACTGCATGGAAGGACACCTTGCTAGTTGCATAATCTCATGGCTGTTGGTCAACTGTAATGAGCGGGCGCTGACTACAGTGGCCAGTAGACTAGTCTGCCCTTTAATACGCCATTATTATGGATGACAGCTGATGGCTAAACAATGCGGGCCTGGGGAGAACAACAAATCTGAGCCTTTTATAAACTGCTGTTGTCTGACTGCATCTGAATGTCTACACTTCAATCTCGTTTAAACTGGAACAAAGGGAGATGGCGCAACTCTTCCATGTATTTTTGGCGTCACAATGGCTAGTTTAACCCATCTCATTGTCTGTGATATGTCCAATAGACTCACCATATCTTCCCTATCCTAGGTGGTTTGCGTAACATCCATTATGTAACACGTTCAGTCTCGGAAAACATTTACAGAGCAGCACAAATCAGTGTTGCCATTAATCTGCTGAACAAAATGAAATCAAATATTCAAACACTTATTGCTACCTGACTGCAGAGGTCTCACCTTCGTCATGACAACAGTTTTGGTTTTAGTGCCTCACTTTTCTTTGGCACTATTTGAGTGACAAGGTTGCTTGTCATGAATGCTTGCTTGAATGGAGTTCCATTTTCCATCCAGCCATCGTCAGGAGTTCCATTTTCCCTGTAGTAAATGTTCTGTGCTACAGAGACCTTGGTATGTACCATCACATCTTTACTTTTACAACAGTAAACAGTACTCACCAAATAATGTGTTTCAAAAGATGGAGTCAACATTTTTTTTCCTTTTTTTCCACTGTTTCAAGTTTTGTATTCCACCTCAGAATAAACAGATCTATCCGTAGACCTGTTTTACACATATTAATTTTCAGTACAGACAATCTGACTGTAAAATATAGAATTTATTGATATGTGGTTGCTATTCAAGGCGATCGTCACCAGTACTGTTGTGTTGGCAACGAAGTTGAGCCTGGAACACCTTTGACCCCGCAGCTGAGGTGTCATGACGCCCTCTGTGGTCTACCACCGCAACTACCTGTCTCTCCGTTCCGCTGCTGTAGCTCATATTATTTCTGAGCTTCAGATACTTCTAAAGACTATCATAATTTTCAAAATAGGAGGTTTATTACCCTTAATATGATGTAAATTTCAAGCAAGGTGTTTATAATTTATTTCATTGTGAGTTTGAAGGAGGAAGTGACGTATTGACAATCTTCCTAGAAACGGTTGCTATGACAAATATCAGCTCAAAGTTGGCGTTTACATCCAGTCTCGTTGTTTACGTCAGTTGTACCTCTAACGTGTTTAGTTTGGGCTAACGGCTAATAGTGAAAGTATCATCCCACAGATGGAAATTAATTGTCCGTTTTGAAAAATGGCTCTGAAGGAGGCTTCAAACGGCATGTACATTTTCTCCAGTCGTCCCAGGCCCGTTCAAACCCGCCCGAAACACAGGGACCCGTCTGCGGTGCAGTGAGTCGACATTTTAAAATTTAGTGGAACTATCCTTAGTTGACTTTAATGATGTTGTTTTTTTAGAGGGGATTTGGAAAATATGTCATATCACAAAAGTATTGAGCATTCCCAGCATTACCTTACCTGCCATTCGGTCACTGCGTCTCACTGACAGCAACAACTCGGCTAATAAACGTTCCATATTCATCAACAGAGAATATAAAGAAGCCTAATGTGTTGTCAAATAAGGGATGCTGTTCCATTCAGAGCTTTAGCCAGCCTGATATTACATGCTGACTAACTTCATTCAGAAATAAAGTGAATTAGAAGGATCAACGGTGCTAGGGAGTTAAAGATTCACAAGTCATCTATTATTCTATTAAATTACTATGCTCGTATATTTGGGTTACAAAGGTGAGACAGAATCAGCCACTGATGTGTCAGGGCTCAAGATAGAATTTCTATTTGCGTTAAGGTTAAGAAATAGAGACTCTGAAAAATACATGAAAAACGTATGCAGGTGATATAAAAAAGGGGGGAGGCTCTTCATTCGTGTTATTACAATGAAATGTGTCCTCTACATTTAACCCATCCCGTTGCATAGGAGCACTGAGTAACTGAATGGTAAACTGACTTACTTTTATTTAGCGGTTTCCTAGTCTATTGACCACTCAAAACACTTTACAACACATGTCTCATGTTTACTGAACATGAGGGATTAAGGCCGAATGCCTTTTCCTGACACCCTGCGGTGGGATCAAACCCGCAACACCTGTGTTATAGGCACTTACTCTGCTGGTGAACCAGCTGAAGCGCCTGGGGAGCAGTCAGGGGTTCTCTGCCTTGTCAACAAGCTTTCTGAAGGAGCAGGGATCAAGCCACCAATCTTCCAATAACTAGATGACCCACTCTACCTCCTGAGCTATACCGCCCTTATACTATAGGATAATATGACATACAGATAACAAAGCATGCTGGTTCATGTGGATTTTATAGGGCCATCGACCAAGAATTTCAGAAAGGTTCTTGACAGCTTCTTCAGATAAACCTAATATACCTTGTTTAAAGAATAACATTCAGTTCTTAGCTTCTAAGGTGTTTAAATAACATTCAGTTCTTAGCTTCTAAGGTGTTTAAAGAACATTGGGTTCTCCGCTTCTGAATGCTTTGGAGAAGAACATTCAGTTCTTAGCTTCTGAGGTGTTTAAAGAAGGACATTCAGTTCTCTCTTGCTCATTTTGACTCCTCATGGCACCTCATGTTGCTTTACAGCATAACAGAACATGTTGTATTCATACAGTGTGTATGTGCGTGTTAATGGGATTAAGCATTGCAGAATGGTAGACAGCAATAGCCGATTTTGTAACCATTGTCTGCAGATGCAAAGATTGCAGTCTTAGTTCCGTCTTGCAGTAGAAATCCCTGTCACAAGTCCTTATTTTTTTGCTGAAGATAACATTTTAACCTATTATCTGGTTTTATTCAAATTTTCATCAATCCATTTTGCTTTCTTTTGGGAGCCATTGTAGCTCAGTAGTAGAGTGCGTGCTTTGGGAACTAACAGGCCAGATGTTGCAAACTCAAACCCACTGCAGAGCATCAGCAAGGGCATTTGGGCTCAATCCCCCACTCTCCATCTAAATCCGTGTCTACCCCACACTGTGGGAACTAATCATGACATGTAAAAATGGACCTCTCATTACGCTGTCGTTACCATAATGCAGAAAGAGTCATATTATTTGTCCAGCTAATGTGACTACTGTGATTACACTTATATTTCACTAGACTACGTTATTGGCTAAAAGGGTAGCAGGGAAATGCCTGTATGCAGTATATGTCAGATTAACATATATGACTGCTGAGCCTGCTAGTGATTGATTAACAACACAACACAGACCTGCATTTCATCTCTAAAAGCTAGCAAGAGTCAAGTACACTTATTGTGTTATTGTGCATGCTTAGCACTTGTTAATTTGTCTTCCAATAAAAACAAAGGAATGATGGACCCATTTCCTATGGAAACATCATGTATGATCGCCGTGTGGTCAGAGGAAATACTTATGCCCAACAGATCATACCAATTGTGAGTTCAATGGACTGTACTTACATTCTTCAATCTTTGCATTTACTTTTGAAATCACTGGAATTTTAAGAAAGCATGTCAACAACTGTCTTTTACAGACAGCTCAACCAGACCCAGCTGAGATACTGAGACGACAAGAGACTAAAAGAAGAGCCACTGCTCGTAAACAGGCCAGAGAGCAGTTCAGGCCTCGGACTCCAGAGGCCGTTGAAGGCAGGACACACATAGATGTACAAACAGGTCAGCCAATGCGCTCATGCAAGATTTGTGAGAACGCTTTTATGCATGTTGTTCTTTTAAACGCATCAGCGTTTGTAAATCCTGCTTCTTTGGATACAAAAGACAGACTTTAATCCCAGTTATCTTTTTCAGAGCTCTACCTTGAGGAGCTGAGTGACCACATAGATTTATTTCATGTTGAGTGTCAGACAGATGCTTTTCTGGATAAACCAGCAACGCCCCTCTTCATTCCTGCCAAAACTGGCAAAGATGTTGCAACACAGATAGAGGAAGGAGAGGTGAGTTGCAGAGAGTAGACAGGACCACACTATGGACTCAATCAAATTTTGATTAGATGGCAAGAAATTTACTTCATCAGACCTGTTTGAAAGTTTTCATCAGTCTGTCTTAGCCTCCTTAGAATACAAAATGGGTGGTCTTTTTGTATCAGGAAAGCTAAAACCCATAGGTATCAAGTCATCTGCTGAATTAACTCATACATAACCCACTGTGATTCTCTTAACTGCCTAGCAACTGACTTATTTGAAGTGAATCCAGTCTATTATCTAATTAGCCAGGCAAAAAGATGTACTCGGCAATGTATCCGAAAACCATCATTTTTCACGAGGTTAGTCATTACTGACTACCATTTTGACAACGCGCGATCTGGTGTTTTACTAATGGGTCTGGCAGCTGTTTGATTTTGACAGGGAGGTGCAGCCGGTGTTGGAGGTGTTGGTGGGAAAGACATTGGAGCAGTCGCTTCTTGAGGTGATGGAGGAAGAGGAGTTGGCCTGCCTGCTAGCTCAACAGAGGGCCTTTGAGGAACTTCGGAATGCTGAACTAGTGGAGGTGCAGCGACTAGAGGAGCAGGAAAGACGCCGCCGTGAGGAGAAGGTATGGACAGTTTAGTCGTCAGCTGAATGGGTCTTGAAGGGCATGTTATTTTTACATCACAGGGTAGTCTAATGAGGATTCATGAATGCAAACAATTCCATCCACTCAGGACTCAAAGACTCAAAGTCTCTTGCTGTTTAAAATCAATTTCTCATACATCAGGAGTGCAGAATTGCCCAGCAGAGGGAGGTGCTGAAGAAAGAGATGGAGACTATGGAGAAGATTGCAGCCAGGGTATTCGCCCAGCACTACTTGTCTGACCTCCAGTCAACAGTCTTAACCACGCTCAGAGACCATGGCTACTTCTATGACCCCGTTGAGAGAGGTCAGTCTTTATTCACAGTGGTATTATTTTTTAATGTATTATTCTCCATTATACCTCAGCCTCCTCTGTAAGATATACTGACACATGGAAGGGTCCCTGCGTACATACGGGGCAGTATAGCTTAGTGGGTAGAGCGGTTACTTGGCGGTCTGTAAGTTTGATCCCCGGTCCTGCAGAAAGCATGTCGAGGTGTCCTTGAGCAAGACATCGAACCCCTAACTGCTCCCCAAGTGCCACATGGTGGCTGCTCACTGCTCCTATACAGCAGGATGGGTTAAATGCAAAGAATTGCAAATTTCCCCTTGTGGGACTGATAAAGGAATGAGTATTATTATGAATAGGATTATCATACAATATATAGCTTCCACTTGGACTAGCCAAGAAAGTGATGGATTACTAGAAGAGCACATTAATCTCACAGGAATGTGTTTTGATTTCCAGATGTCGAGACTAATTTCTTCCCATGGCTGATGGCTGAAGTTAACACCAACCTGGAGAATAGGAATGCTGCAAGAGAGATACTAGACAGTAAGAGGATACAGATTTAAGTTTCATGAAAAACGTCTAACTCCATCGGTCAGACATTGCTAGAGCTCCATCTAGTGATACTGTTTAAACATTGCAAAGGTACTTTTGCAGCTTAAAACTAAAAATATCAATCCTTAATTTCAAATATGTCTGTTTCAGTGCTTATCTGTGAAGTCACTCAGAAGAGACTGGAGGCCTACGAACAGCTTGAGCCACAGGCATCCTAATGAGAGGGTGTATTGCTCTGAAGTAAAGAAACCATCTAATGCTGACTGGCTCAAAAGGGCGAACTATTAAGAAAAATACATTTATTTCACACCGAAAATGCTGAAGTGGTTTGTTTTGTGAAATAGAACTACCACATGTACTTGTGTACAACTGAGAGTAACCATAATAGGAACCATGATTTCTTAATAAGCAATCTTACTGAAACTGTCCCAAATCCTAAGAATTCAGGAGTTTGCTGTATGATTAGTACAGCCTGTTTTGCCCTTTAATTCTATGTTACCATGCTTCAGCACAACCATCCACCTTCATCCGCTTATCTGAAGTCGGGTCGCGGAGTCATGCAGGAGCCGATCCCAGCCTTCATTAGGCAAAAAGCCAGGAAACACCCTGGACAGGTCACCATCCCATCTCAGCGGTTGAGCAGTTAGGGGTTCAATGTCTTGACACTTCAATATGCTTTTTTCTGGGGATTGAACCTCAGTCTCAACACAGTCATTTTCATTGTTAAGTAGGGAAAACTTTTCTCAATTATTGTCTCAATGATATTTTTCTGTTCACTAGTAGTAAGTCTTTAAAATCTCAAATTGCTTGTCAAGGCTAATTGGATTCATGTTTTTGTCTCCAAGGCAATGTCCAAGGCAGCATTCAAATGGCGTTATTGTTTTGTTATGTCTGCACACTACTCAGTTACCCAGCCTGATCAATCCATTCCCCATTTCACTGGACCATCAGGGCAAAGCCACATTTTCATAAACTATTTGGTTTTATGTCTTCCGCTATAAAGGTACCAACAACCGGGCGTCTCCTGTTATGTGGGGCTTTTCCAGTAGGTGCTCTCTCAACATTGAGCACAAAGCAGCAATTCTCTGAACTACGTGTAGTGTTCAACTTCACAACTGCTCGAACGATAACAGAGAGAGTGGGAGTGAGAGAGAGAGAGAGCTAAGCGGCGTGACGGTCGTTGTAAAATCTGCGTATTACCTCGTTTATATATGTCTCTATTTCAATCCTGGAACGCCATTGGTTGGCTCTCATGACCCCTCCCCACACACCACACTCACTTCCTCGGTTCCTAAGTGGGTGTAGTTTATTCATAAATTCTCTGACGTGCCGTTTCCACGAATAGAAACAAAGCGACACACAGGTGTGCGCTTTCTCGAAAAGAGTTATTTATCCCTTAAAATGGGTCTCTCTCATCCCTTCATACCACTAAAACGGGTCTCTCATCCCTTCATACCAGGGTGAAAAACAACTCAGTTCTGTAGATATACAGGTCAGAATGTGTCACAGAGACAAGGAGGAGGCAAGTGATCCAAGGATTAAAAGCCTCCGTAGGATAGAGCTGTGAGTAGGACACAGGAGATAATCTCCATTCAATTCCGGCACTGAGAGTCATTATGTGTCAACATCGTGTATTAATCCTTTAAGGAGAGCCACTTTACCTGGCCATTGTATTCCAACAATGACTATCATCCTGTGTAAGAAAGGTGGGCAGCTGCCGCACCCGGAGACCAGTTGGGGATGGGCTGGTCAGTCTTGCCCAAGAGCACAGGAGGAGCCGGGATCGAACCACCAACTTTCCAATTACTAATAGCAGACGACCCATTAAAATGGACGGCTGGATGGCTCCTCCATAGTTGATTTAAATCACGTACGTTGCCAAGCGATGAAGCGGTCGCTTCGACTACTGACAAGCCAAAGGTTGCAGGTTCAAATCCACTTTGACGCCTTAATCTCACCAAGCTCCATCTAAAACCATGTCCACCCACACAACGTGGATACTGATGATGACGCGTAAAACGAACATCTCTTCTTCATCTAATGACTGGAGCACAGATCTCCACCGATGTGGTGCGAACACACTGTCCTACTCGAGTACACGTCAGGTGACCCGTCACGGTAGAGACAGACCCTACGTCATATGAAGAAGGGCCTGACGAGAGTTAGTTGGACTTCAATTATTTCCTTGAACATGGAGAGTAATAAACAGATGGACTGAACGATGGTCAGGTCGTCATCAACAAGCGTGGGGAATACTGCGGAGTTAAGATTTAATAGGTGGGCTTCACTCGTCGTTTTTACGTGCGTACACGTTTTATTCTCACAAGTTAGTTCTTGCCAATGGGTTCGTTTGGCCCTGAGCAAAGTCTGTAAAACGAACAACTGATGTACGAGACCAAGTGTTTTCCTGGGTTTCGTAATAGTGGCCCAAAGGGCCCCTGATGGCTCATTTCTTTGCGTGAGTCGCCAGCAGCAGGAAGCGAGTCTGGCGCCCCCGCTTGGCTGGAGGTGCGATGAGCGCCCAGGAGATGGGTCAGCCATGTTGTCGCTCACTCACAGCTGAGCTGACTGCGGGAGGGGAGAAATCTGCGGCGAACAAGCGGCTCGTTTGAAATCGCATCGCACCTCCGGTAAGACCCTCTTTCAGAGGGACCCCTGCAGAAATGCGTTGATCTGGTGGGTTTATTTCGTGACTAACTCGAAGTTTTTCGCGCCGCGGGGACACTTTTTGTCTCTTCTCTGCACTTTTGGCGCGCCTCCTCCCACACAGGAGGCAGATCTCACAACAGGTGTCTGGGATTACAGCGAAGATGGGGATTGTTTCAAGTCTAGGCAGGCTAAACAACCCTGAAAACCCACAAAACACGAAACCGAGCCTGTAAACGGAACTCAAGGGGTTGTAATGCGGGTGGAAGTCGAACAGTTGTGTTTCTTAGCTGAAGCCTGTTCGTCGTTTTAGGGTTGTTATGATAAGCTGGTTCGTGGTTGTTGACTTGAGAGCAGCGCTAACGTGTCTGTGGACGACTGACAAGTCCAACTGATCCCAGACTGACAACTAATGGCTGCTGTAACTTGTCGTGGTTAGTTCGCCATGTGTCTGAGAGCAGCTCCAGCCGAGAGCAAAGCGGTCAGAGACGACTTTTAACTCAACCCTGGTGCGTTTCGTTGCATCTGGGCTCCCTCGTCCACCTCCATGACTTCTCTAGGAGAGTAGGAGAGGGAAGGGGAGGGGGGACTTAGATCACAGTGTGTGTTTGGGTGAGGCAGCTGGTGTAGTTCCTATTTGATGTGGATGGAGGAGGAGGGTGATTCACCACCATGCGTGTTGCCTCTCACATGAACGTCAGCCACTCTCGCCCTGCGCTTTAAACCGGAGAGGTCGTCGGAGCGGCTCAAACTCGTTTCTCCTCTTTCCTCTGTTCAGGAAGACGTCGCCACACCGACCGTCCCCGCTGGGAGCAGAGCCTCCGGGTCGGCGACACGCTGAACAGCTTCCTCGCACAGAGCCAAAGGAAAAAGGGAAAAAATGCCTAAGGCCGTAAGTATCGATCACTTTTGTCTCTTTTTTTACAAAAAGTTTCTTGCTGAAGTCGAGTCGTTTCATTGCTTGTGGGGGAAGAGGACAGAGCCTCTGATTTAACAGCCCGTGCAGACAGGAGGTGTGTGTACATTTTGGGAGAAAACCGAGAACAGATTTCCTCTCGTGTTCCAGTTCCCTTCCGTGATTTCAGCCACACATCACAAGTAGGGTGGTCCTGTGTAGGACCTCTCCTCATGGCTGGAGTTTATAAAACATGTCAGATTAGAGGAGCTTAACTCTCAGTGCAGAGGAGGAGGAGGTGATGGATCTGACTTTTGATATTTGATGTGGTCTGATCATGTTGGTCATGTGTCTCAACACCACCGACAGGGAAGTCAGGTTTCATTTGCTTGTATGTTCGCTTGCGCTGAGGCAGTGTGGACAGTGATCAATGCCACAAGTGTGGATTTTAACAAGAGTGATCTGTTGTTTTTGTTTTTTTGGGGGGTCATTTGCTCCAAAAAAGTTGACCTTCAAATGAGCTTTACAGTGTGCTCTTGTTATCTGTGTCCTGGATGCAGTCATCAGCTCCATCTTTTCCAGATCACTCTCATCCCAAGTGAGGCCCATTGGTACTCTCTTGTCTCCTCTGTGGAGGCTGATGAGCACGCTGACCAGTGCTGCCCTGCATCTGTAGTTTATTTCAGAGCTGAAAATTCAGGGTGGCTGCCCTGTCAAGGCAGTGTGACCACAAACATCGTGGAAACTTGGCAAAGACAAGAAAAACACAGACACCGCAAATATCAAATAACGGTGACTTGGCAAAGTGATTTCGCTCCGTCGTCAGCTGCAGTGAGAGCTGGATGCCAAATAACATTAAGTGTTTATTTGATTTAGTGTAATGATAAATTGTACATGTGCTAGCCCGTGGAAGCTGAGAGCTGTGTATGTCATAGCTCTCTCTTTCTCTCTCTCTCTCTCTCTCTCTCTCACTCGCTCTCTTGCTCTCTCAGCGCTTTGCCCCACCCCAGCTCTACCTCAAACAAGAAGGGAATCTGGAAACTTTGAGCACGGTATGTTGGCATATAGCAGCAGAATACAGACTTTGCAAAGGAAAACATGACTGATATTTGCCTGGGAGTAATGCAACAGCAAGCAGAGCAGAAAATCCACACTTTTTGCCAGTTTAAACTTGAGTAAAAGTTTCAGAAAATACCTCAAACAAAGCCCCCCCCCAAAAACAAAGTCAACTGAGCCTTAAAGCATTTCGATCATAATGAGCCCCACATTGGCCTTTCAGATCTATCTGCAGCCGAGCGGCACACAGTGTTGTGACCACCGTCAATGCGTCACTGTGCCTCTGCCCAAGGCTGGGCCCCACCAGCATCGATTGTTTGCTGTTGGTCTGTTTGGAGCAGCGTGAGGGTTGTCATGAGCAACAACATGGAAATGACATCATCGCTATTGTCTGATAGCAATCCAACAGTGGCTATCTGGGACACACTAAACTGCCTTTTTAGGTGATAGCGGCAGACTGTTTTCTTTTCCATTATATCAATGAGATGTAAACACGGTTTGGCTTTTACCCCCCCCCTGGCTTCACCAACTATTCAATACGTGAACCCATGACTGACCCTCCTCGGTGCTCACAACATGGCCTGGATGCATATCAATTGGACACTAAGTCTATTTTAATGAAGTTTGTTGATTTGGGTTTTTTTTTACCCTCCAGATAGCTTTGAGACCTCAGAGTAATCCTTGAAATGCTGACCACTTTTCTGAGCTCTGTAAATAAGGGCCTGTGTTTTGGCTCGGTAGCTATATGGTTTTGGCGGGTTGTGTGGGATTAGGGTGTCGCTCACATCACAGGGTGTTCAGAGGACCTTGAGAGCTTTTCTGAAAGGCTTTAAAAAATCCTAGACCATTATAGGTCTTCAGTGTGTTTGAACTCGTCTGTAAATGCTATCAAACCCAATCCTAGCAGTGTAAGAAGCAGGGTTTGAGTAGTGTACCTGCACGGATCTTTGTTTAGTGGTGAAATTGTTGCTCAGGTTTATTATAATCTGTATTAAATGGCTTTTAAAAGCTTTTAAAACTGCTCAGTCCTGCATAAATACAGCTAGAGCACTTGGAGGACTGCTGGCAGTTGGTTTATATTCACCGTGATTTCAGACTTGACAGCGTTGCGTATATGAAAGAGGGACTTGTTCCTGTGCAGAAGAGCAAGACTTGCAGCGTGGGGGATGGCCAGATTTGAGGAGTCTAGAAGGATCCTGTTTTGGTCTCACTGTGAGTCATCTTTCATGACAGTCTGAATGACACATTGTCGTGAAGTAAAGGATAGGACTCCTTGGGTCTCTAGAAGCCTGTTTCCTGGTGGTCACGGCCCATGAGACCGACCAAACAAGGCACAGCCACGATCAACATATCTGGGTGTTTCCTCTTTATGTCCAGTACCTTTGTTAGCATTCGCGCCTTTTGAATAATTGATAACTTAGTGAGGCTTGCAACGCCCTGGACTGGTGATGGACAGGCTATGAAATAGTCACAGGTCACTGGAAGGGTTTAAGTCGGTGGTATCCAAAGTATGTGTCACAGCCCACAACTGGGCTGCAGCATGGGGCTGGGCGGGTCGCCGGATGTCTTTTGCTCGAAGACAGAACTAGAATGAAGATGGAAAACATTTACTTTCATACATTTGACTCGATGCGAATGATGTAAAAATTTTAATGTAAAAATTAATTAATTAATCCTCTCCTATCCCCAAATTCCCCAAGTTGCCTATGGCCGTGTCGCTTTGATACTCCTCTAGAGCGTCGACATGGAGGGAGTCATAGTATGCGAGTCCTCCAAGTCACATGATCACTAGTCCACACATCATGGTCTGGTGGGGAAAGCACAGTGCTTGGCCGTCAGAGGAGAATGAAGCAGAGTACTTTCCCTTCACTTAACCAAGAGGCCTGGACGACCCAGAGGGGGACACTATTGAACCCAGAATACTTTATCCAACCTAACCCTTATACCCATGTGAGGCTTAGCCAGTTATGACCCACTAACTATGGACCTTCAGCCGTGGTTGGAAACGGCACAGCTGGGATTCGAACACCCAACTGCATGACACAGAGATGTACTGAACATAGGTGCCATAACCCCCTACACCACCGGAGGCTATGATGTAAAGATTTAAATGTGTTCTGAAGTGTCACTATGGTGATGCTGAACGTTGACGTGGCTGGTCTTCAGTCAGTCATAGAGTGGGGCGTGACTGGAGACTGAGAAGGGGCGTACACCCCACAGGGATGAGCGGTGTAGGAAGTATTGTAGATTGGCTTACTGCCCAGTACTGCCAAGAAATGTCTTTCCAGGTGGGTCACGGCATGAAAAGGTTTGTGAAACTCCGGTTTAAGAAACCTGTCGGGGGAGCTGGTGAACGGGTCAGCAGTGGTAGTCTCCTAACTAGATGTGTTGCTTGAAGAAAACCCCCAGTGAAAGAAGGTCTGAGCCTGTCTGAACAGTCTGTCATCATCAGCACGGCGCTTTATGGTTATATTGGTCTGCAGGTGTTTTAGCACCATCCCCATGACAACATCCACCGCAGCAGTGTATCATCAAGCCATGCTAAGTATTCCCAGTGCTGGCCTCCGAGTGGCCTTCACTGCAGAGTGCAGGCCAAGCCACTCGGAGGCCAGCCACCATGCCGGCAACCACCTCATTTCTCTAACTTGCCCCAACTTACCAACTCCTTAACCTCGCCTGTGAGTCAGGTTGACGGGTTAAGAGGACCAAGTGCTCCCGCCCTGGCTCGGCCTCGTCCTTTGCAGAACAGTATTATTCAAAGATAAAAATAACCTTCATCGAAAATTTCCACAGCGTGGAAACCCCCCCCCCCCCACACA
>OMLC01046857.1:20353-33507 GCA_900302585.1 Regalecus glesne | reverse complement strand
CTGTAGACCCACCACCTACAGGAAGAACCAGTGGGGTCGGGTGCACTGCCAGACAGGTAGCAGTGAAGGCAAAGGGTCTCAGCAGACCAGAACCAAGCAACAGAAGCTAGCATTAGGGACGTGGAATGTCACCACCTTGGGGGGTAAGGATCCAGAGCTTGTGCGGGAGGTGGAACGGTACCAATTAGATCTGGTGGGGCTCACCTCTACTCACAGCATCGGATTTGGAACCAAGGTCTTAGATAGGAGTTGGACTTTATACTATTCAGGAGTTGCCCAAGGTGAGAGACGCCGGGCAGGTGTAGGGATTCTTATAAGACCTGAGGGCCACTGTATAGGAATTTAACCCTGTAGACGAAAGAGTCATGTCCCTACGCTTTAGAATTATGGGAGGAAAAACTCTGACTGTTGTCTGTGCCTATGCACCAAACAGTACATCAGAGTATTCAACCTTTTTGGAGACCCTGGATGGAGTCCTGAATGGAGCTCCTGTAGGGGACTCTATCATTTTACTGGGAGACTTCAATGCACATTTGGGTAATGATGGAGACACTTGGAGGGGTGTGATTGGGAAGAACGGCCTCCCTGATTTGAACCCAAGTGGTGCTTTGTTGTTGGACTTATGTGCTAGTCATGGATTGTCCATAACAAACACTATGTTTGAACATAAGGATGCTCATAAGTGGACATGGTACCAGAGCACCTTAGGGCAAAAATCAATGATAGATTTTGTAATTGTATCATGTGATTTAATGCCACTTATTTTGGACACTCGAGTGAAGAGAGGATCATAGCTGTCAGCTGACCACCATCTAGTGGTGAGTTGGGTCAGGTGGAGAGGGAAGCCTCAGGACAGACCTGGTAAGCCCAAACGTATAGTGCGGATGAACTGAGAACGCTTGGAGGAGGACTCTGTCAAGAAGACCTTCAACTTCCACTTACAGCAGAGCTTTTCTGGCATCCCTGAAGAGGTTGGGGGCATTGAACCAGAGTGGGCTATGTTCAAAGCTTCCATTACTGAAGCTGCAACTGTGAGCTGTGGTCGCAAGGTCATAGGTGCCTCAAGGGGTGGTAACCCACGAACACCCTGGTGGACACCAGCAGTTAGGGAAGCTGTCCGACTGAAGAAGGAGGCCTTCCGGGATACGTTATCCCGGGAGACTCCAAAGACAGTTGCAAGGTACAAACAGGCCCAAAGGACGGCAGCCTCAGTAGTGAAAGAGGCAAAGCAGCGAGTGTGGGAGGAGTTTGGGGAAGCCATGAAGACGGACTTTAGATCAGCACCAAAGCGCTTCTGGAAAACCGTCCGGCACCTCAAGAGGGGAAAACGGGGAACCATCCAAGCTGTTTATAGTAAGGATGGGACACTGTTGAGCTCAACTGAGAAGGTAATGGGACGATGGAAGGAACACTTTGAAGACCTCCTGAACTAACCCACCCTCTAGGAAAGAGACGGAGCAGGAGGATGATGGAGAATCAACATCAAATTCCCTGGAGGAGGTCACTGAGGTAGTCAAAAAACTCCACAGTGGCAAAGCCCCAGGGATTGATGAGATCCGTCCAGAGATGTTGAAGGCTTTGGGTGTTGAGGGACTGTCATGGATGACACGTCTCTTCAACATTGCCTGGAATTCTGGGACAGTGCCTAAAGAGTGGCAGACAGGGGCGGTGGTCCCGGTGTTCAAAAAGGGGGAACAGAGGGTGTGTCCCTCCCTGGGAAAGCCTGGAAAGGAAAGGAGGGTCTGGCCAATAGTCAAACCACAGATTGAAGAGGAACAATGTGGATTCTGCCCTGGTCGTGGAACAACAGACCAGCTCTTTATGCTCGCAAGGATACTAGAGATGGCCTGGGAGTATGCCCTTCTGTTCTACAAGTGTTTTGTAGATCTGGAGAAAGCTTCTTAACGAGTCCCTCGGGAGATATTTTCAGAGGTGCTGTAGGAGTATGGGGTGAGGGAGTCACTACTCAGGGCCAACTGATCTCTGTATGCCCAAAGCGAGAGCTGTGTCCGGGTTCTAGGTAGTAAGTCAGACTCATTCCCGATGGGGACTGGCCTATCATCTATCTTATTTGTGATATTCATGGACAAAATATTGAGGTGTAGATGTGGAAGAGAGGGGTTGCAGTTTGGTTGAATTAAGATTGCATCACTGCTTTTTGGAGATGATGTGGTTCTGATGACATTATCAGTCTGTGACCTTCAACACACATTGGATCAGTTCACATCCAAATACGAAGTAGCTGGAATGAGGATCAGTACCTCTAAATCTGAGACCATAGTTCTAAGCGAGAAACCGCGGGCATTGCCCATTGTGGGAGTCTAAGTATCTTGGAGTCATGTACTCGAGTGAGGGGAAGATTGAGCATAAGTTAGACCAGAGAATTGGAAATGCTAGAGTGGTATTGTGCTCACTTTACCAAACTGTTGTTACTAAGAGAGAGCTGAGCCAGAAGGCGAAGTTCTCAATCTACCGGTTAATGTTTGTTCCTGCTCTCACCTATGGTCATGAAAGTTGGGAGGTGACCAAAAGAACAAGATACAAGTAGCTGAAATAGGCTTTCTCAGGAGGGTGGCTGGCATCTCCCTAAGAGATAAAGTGAGAAGTTCAGTCATCCATGAGGGACTCGGAGTAGAATTGCTGCTCCTTCAAGTTGAAAGGAGCCAGTTGAGGTGATTCGGGCACCTAATAAGGATGCCACCTGGCTGTCTCCAAAATGAGGTGTTCCAGGCAAATCCAGCTGGGAGGAGGTTGCGGGGTAGACCAAGGAGCAGGTGGAGAGATTATATCTCCACACTGGCCTGGGAATGCCTTAAGATCCCCCAGTCAGAGCTAGTTGATATGGTATGGGAAAGTATAGTTTAGAGTCCCCTGGGGAAATCTGCTACCTCCGCGACCCAGCCCCAGATAAGCGGTTGACGATGGATGGATGGATGAATTAGTAATAATTTGATAAGGGTACAGTAGTAATAGCTGACACCAAAAAGACAGGAGGACAACCCCCCCCCCCCACACACACACATACACCCTGGGGCCTGGATAATACAATGACATTATCTTCAGGCATGTGAATTTTTATTTTGCTAAAATCCTCATCGACTTTAAAAGAAATGTTAAAGCTTATTCTTACAGCGGAGTTTATGGGACAATTGTAAAATCACTGAAATACTTTTATAAACACAGTGGTAAAATATTCTGTCTTTATATTTTGTTTTTTGTGGGGTTTTTGTGTGGAAGGGGTGGGTCTTCTTTTCTCTTTTTTTCATTCATTAAGTGATATCCTATACTGATATGAAATCCATTATTTAAGGCATCCATCACTTTCATTCAAGCTGTAATTGATTTGGTGCTAATTTCCTTTGTAGTGATTAATGATGCACTGTACAATGTCACTATAGAACATATACACAGATGCTCACGAGATACAAGGTTGAAGTATTGCTGGTGGAGAGATGTTAAGTGTCTTAACCATAGAGTTACCATTACCAGTTCAGAAAGAGGCTCAGTGAGGTGTTCTTGCAGGATATTGGCTACAGTAAGGTTAGATAGCGTAACAGCCTCTCAGTTGGGTACATGCATGTCAAGGGGGCGAGGATACTGGTATTAGGGTTGGTGATTTTCATGTTCAGGTTTTGGGTTCTGGCAATATTTATTATTTTCAGTTGAAACTGTTAATGATTCTACCATATCTTTGTATTTAAAGTCATACGCTACAGGGCTAAATACAGAAGCACCTACTGCTACAGATGACTTTGTAACTACAAATCTAACTCCCCCTAAGCATAGCCAATGGATTGGGGAGGTTATGGCTCATTTGAAGCTGGACAAGCTTAGATATAACACTCAGGGCTTGGTTAATGAATTCAAAAAACATGACAACCATTCCTGCCTTAATATAATGGCGTATACAACACAACAAATGTGACTTAATGACTGTATACTTGAAAATCCATTTTTAGTATCTCTGTGCGATGTTTTTTTAGATGTTACATATTGATTTTTGCTTTGTTTATTTCCCCGCCATTTTTATATTTTATATTATTGAATTGTACTTCTTTTTTAAGTATGACTTGTATTTGTGTCACCGTCATCTCATTTCCTAATTATTATTTTATTTATCATTATTATTATTATTATTATTATTATTACATGTTGGCCAGTTTCCCAGGGATGGGGGTTGGGTAAGGATACACTTGTTCTTGGGATAGTATATAATGGTTAAAAAATAAATGAATAACGACATCTGAACAATAATAATAATGATGGCACATTGGAAAGTGCCACTTGTCAATTTATTAGTCTTGCAATTAAAGATTAAGGTAGGCCTGGAAAAGTAGAGTTTTAAGGTCTTTCTTGAAGGAAATAAGCAAGTCAGTATTGAGAGAAAATTATGAATTTAGTTTGTTGCTTTTGTAGAGGACGCAAGTAGTACCCAACCAGAGGTAGAACAAAGAAGCAAGTGGGTGTGTACATTAATATAGTTTTGCAAGTAAATCAGCACAGTTCCTTTAAATGTCAGTAATGGAAACAGAATGATTTTTAACTTTATGCAGGGAGCAACAAAAAAACTGTTTTACTGTCACATGACTAAGGCGAGTGAAAAAATTCTATTGTATAGGAGCAGTGAGTGAATCTGCAGTGAAACCCCTAACTGCTACCTGAGCAGTTAGGGGTTTCAGTGTCTAGCTCAAGGACACCGTAACACATTCTGCAGGGGCCGGGGACTGAACAACCCATCTCCGATAACTAGACAACCACCCTCCCTCCTGAGCTATGCCACCCAACCAATGAACCAGTATAGGAACACAAAGACAGGAGTGACAAGTGCATATAAAGGAAAGCTCAAAAATCAAGTGCACAGCATTGTTTTAGATTCTCTGGAGCAACTGAACTGCACAAACCAGAGCAAAGTGCATTGCAGTTGTCTAATCGAGAGAATACTAAAACCTGCCACAGGAGGTTGGTAGTATTTTCTCATAGGTATGATCTGATTTTTTTGGATGCTGTAAAAAGCAAAGCAGCAGGAAAGGGAGATAGTTGAGGTCAGAAAATGATGGTTTGTTATTGTCACAATGAGGTTCTTTGCAGAACCAAATAAGGTTTTAGCTAATTCACTGATACTGATTGATATGTACCTGGGGATGGCATAATATGAAAGGATGACCAGTAGCAAGACCAGTAACAACCCTTGCTTTCCAATTACATCAACCCGCTAACTAGTGCTAAGTGCAAATCTCCCCTTGTGGGACTGATAAGGGAATCCTTTTTTTGAGATACTTAAATGTAGCAACTCTGTTCAAACTTTAAACTACTTTAATGTGCAGGTATATTAAACTTTTTGAAGTTCTGTATATTTTGGAAAAATATGACAACACTTCGGAGATTAACTTTTATAAAAACATTGTTCTATCAATCAATGCTTATGATAAACTGTTATGATGAACTATGAGCTATTTCCTGAACTTAAAACCACCAGTAACCACTTTAAAACATCTAGTAACAAATTAGCAAGTACCATCTAGCTATTATTTCAATGGATACATTCATAACGAATGGCTATAGGGTAAAGGACTAGGAGGGACGGAATCTTGCTGGGTCATAGTACCTCTGAGTGCTACAGGTGGTCATGGGTCGCTCATAGTTCCGTCGTAGGGTGGACTGCTTGGGAGAGGGCTCTGTGAGTGGTTGGTCATCCTGGATAACCCCCTGAATCACAGAGGCACCAGTTTTCTTCACCCTTGTCAGATCCACCACATATGAAGACACATTGTTTAGATTGTGTGACACACCAATCTGGGTAGGAGGGGAAAAATGGAAAGACGAAATTAAATTTGGAGGAGCTAAATGGTTCAGAGAAAGGGTGAGAGAACAACAGCACAAAAAAGGTGTTGTGGAAAAACAGGCAGAATTGAAACAGTTCAAGCATAAAAACCAAGATTTATCCATAGCCACACTAAACCTATGTCTTAATGACTGAAAAAAATATGCTTTTTAAAGCCTGTATGATGCCACACACCAGCTGCTGTTTGCAGACAGATATATCTGCCACTTTGCCCCAACCCACTGACACCACATCAAAGCAGCGGTCTGGCTCCCAACCATATACACGCAGGCAATCCACAGCCCCACTGTACAGACAGCAGCCATCTGGGCTAAAAAAGATACATCTACAAAAGGAAGGAAGCAGAAAAGAAGATGAGAGAGTCTGTTCCTTTTATCTAGATTTAACCACATATCAGTAGAACAGATAAATAGGTGTGTACCTGACTGGCCCAGGCTCTCCTTCTGACCCAATCATCTTGAACCGCTCCAGATCCCACAGTTTGATTGTCCTTTAATATATTAAACAGAAAGTTAGAAGATACCATTCAATATGGCATACACACACACATAAACATACAGGTAATGGGTTGTTGTACCTATCTGAGCTGCCAGAAGCCAGCAAATACTCATTGGGGTGGAACTGGACAATGTTGACCACTGCAGAGTGAGAAGTGAATTCTGTGATCATCTTCCCTGCTGTCAGGTCCCATAGCTAAGAATGACAGGGAAAGGGGGAGCTACATGAAATTCACAATCTCGGTGAGTGGTGTGCAAATAATGTGACTTAAAAATGTTGAGTCAAGCTCTCAGACAACAGTTTGTTTAGCTTTGTCCTTGGAGTCGAAATGATTAAGAATATTCATGCTTCAAGTACCTAGTGTTGGCAGATACATCACATAGAATTTCAATCAAAATCAGGAAAATTGACATTTCCTTCCAAAACAGTATATTGTACAAATTGAGAAATGTTAGTGAGTATATGTCTGTATTTTATAATACTTAAAATAGCAACATTGCCTTTGTGCCATTTACACTGGCCAGGGTCTTTCACAACTTAAATTGAGCATATATTATTTTCTCTGTTCAGTTTTCCCTTTGTAAAAATGTTAACAATGTTCATATATACTGATTTCAAATCCACCTGTGTTGAATTACATAATTTAGAGAGAGAAAGAGGGAGAAGATTGAATTTTTGCAGTCATACTTAGTTAAAAATATACATAACACTTTAAACATTTCATCCATTATATAGGTCTACCATACCTATGTTTATGGCTCAACATGTGCTCAACCTATGAAAACATCATTTGACTGTGAATAACATTATCAATTAGTAGAAATGCATTGGAGGTGCCAAGATGTTTTTGTCACATCTGCCCTACAGGTCACTGAATATAATTTTCTGAACATTCTTAACATTTGCTGAAAAAAAGCTAGATATGCTAAAAAACAATAATGCATCAACTTAGACGCACAGTATCAAACTTCAACAACCATTTTCCTGGTTTTAGTTGCCCATCGCAAACTATGCTTCTAACCACACATCAACAGGTGTAGTTCTTACAAACCAGCTTTGACATGGTTGTGATCACTCTAATAATGTTTCAGAGAAACAGCTTTATGTGAATGATGGCTCTTTTGGGGCACCATGGCTCAGTGGGTAGAGCAGTGGTCTGGCAATCAGAGGGTTGCCATATAAAAAATCATTCAGTGTTTTCATTGCTATCATCAACATTTTCATCATCAGTTTGAGCCATTAACTTTTAATTGAGAAGAAAAGTGAAAAAATTATCTATAGTCAGCAGGTCATTGCCATGAAAAAGAATAATCATTAAGCATTTTCATTTCCTTCATGAAAATCTTCATCATCAGTTTAAACCCATTAACTTTGAATTCATCTGTAATGATCCATCCATCCATCCATCGTCAACCGCTTATCCGGTGTCGGGTCGCAGAGGTAGCAGATTTCAGCCGGGACCTCCAAGCTTTCCGTTCCCTTGCAACATCCACTAGCCCTGATTGGGGGATCTCACAGCGTTCCCAGGCCAGTGTGGAGATATAATCCCTCCATCTGGTCCTCGGTCTACCCCGTAACCTTCTTCCCGCTGGACGTGCCTGAAAAACCTCTTTTGGGAGGCAATCAGGTGGCATCCTTACTAGATGCCTGAACCACCTCAACTGGGTCCTTTATATTTGGAGGACCAGCGGCTCTGCTCCGAGTCCCTCACGTGTGTCTGAGCTTCTCACCTTATCTCTAAGGGAGACACCAGACACCCTCCTAAGAAACTTCATCTCAGCTGCTTGTATCCGTGATCTTGTTCTTTCTGTCATGACCCAGCTTTCATGGCCATAGGAGAGAGTGGGCACAGACATTGACCGGTAGGTCGAAAGCTTTGCCTTCTGGCTCAGCTCTCTTGGTAACAATGGTTTGGTAAAGGGAGTACAATACCGCTCCACCAGCTCCAATTGTCTAGTCCAACTCATGCTCCATTCTCCCCTTACTTGAGAACAAGACCCCGAGATACTTGAACTCCCTCACTCGGGGTAAGGACTCATTCCCTACTCGGATTGGGCAATCCTCTGGTGTCCTGCTTAGAACCATGGTCTCAGAATCTTTTTTTGTATTATTGGTTTTCATCTGTAATCAGTAAACCAATAATACAAAAAAGATTCATTTAGAATCTTTTCTTTTGCAGTATGAAGTTTGTCCTCGGATTCATATTCACTTAAATTGTCAAGGAGCTGTATATATTCTTCTTTGTCAAGAAAACTGGAATCAGTCAAGTTATCAAGAGGCAAAAGATATTTTGGAAAATCTTTGAAAACCTCATCGAATTGAACACTTTTTTTTCTCTGATATCTTTAACAAACTGCATTATCACCTCAGGGGGGTAAAAATCAGGTACTTTACAAACTCTCTCAGTTTTAACTTTTGCCTCTTCTGGCTTCTCGCAGGTCTGGACGTGTCCTCGTTCAAACAGCACATGTCCAATTTAAGAAACTTTACGAACACTGTTATTTTAAACCATTGCCTTTAATGGTTTATCACTGGTCTGAATACATGCTCCATCCTCCACATGACTATCTTCAGCAACTTTAGACACACTCCTGGTTAAAATACATGGCTCCTCCGTTTTCTCACTAGTGGGGGGAATTTCGCTAATCAACAACTCTGGCCATGTCATGCGAATCCGGCGTGCCACCCGCAAGTTGGCTCTGCTTTTTCAGAACCACTTTGGCTGCCACAGGGGAAACTGATGGTCTCTCCGGGCAAGCCTTGATCAGATATCCCTCTATATGAAATCTAAAACATTTAGCAGCCTCTAAATTATAAAGCGCTTTGAGTGGTCGCTAGATTTGTAAAGTGCTATATAGGAACACGTCCATTGACCATTTACCATTATCTTCAGCTCTGAGTCAAGAATATGAGGTACTTTAGTCCCTGGTAAGGGACAGAGATGTAAATTAGGGTACCCCCACAGATATAGGTAAGACAATGCAAAAATGAATAAGAAGATAAACATCTTATCATGCTCAATAATTCAGGTTGTCAAAAAGGTAAAAATAAAGTTAAATCAGGTTATCTGAATGTAGATTTAAAATACAGGAGGACTTTTCAGCATTCATTCGAGTGTTATCTTCCGCTGAGTCAAGAATGTGAGGTACTTACGTCCTTGGTAAGGGACTGATATGTAAATTAGGGTACTCACTGAGATTCAGGTAAAAGAATGCCAGCTTTTCAAGTCACTCATGTGTGAATATTTATAATCATCCACATTTGCAATATTCCCAATAATGGGAATTCACCGTGATCGACTTTTTATGATTTTTTTTTTATTGTGATCTACAGTAAAATTCTATATTACTCCATCCCTAGTATCAAAGACACCAAACAAAAACAAAGATCTGGAATTACCGGATTGTAGCTTTGAATATTTCAGGCACTAAAATTGGCTAATTGGCAACAGCTGAGAATTAAGGATCTTTAAAAGAACTTATTTAATTTAATCTGACATGTCTTAAGAGTGATAATATAAGTACCTTTATTGTGCTGTCATCACTGGCAGATGCCAACCATTTCCCATCTGGACTGAAAGCCAGGTACCTCACCGCCTGGGTGTGCCCCTGTAAAACAAAATAATCAAATATTTATCTTTACAAGATACTATATATCATCATATATAGACATTAAGGTATTGATCGATCAATATTCTGTTGGCAGACCAGTCAATTAATCAAATAAACGTTTCAGGACATTTCTATTGAAAAGGTGTGACCTACATGGAATTTGAGCTGATAAAATTAAGAATGTGCTCCACATTTCAAGTTTTGTTTTCTTAACATCAGATGTTCTATTCTGCAACTGAAAACTTCTATCTATTATACATTCTATACCTGCTTATCCTGATCAGAGTTAAAGGAGCTGCTGGAACCTCTTCCAATATGCATTGGGCAAAAAGGCAAGATTAACATCTGAACAGGGTGCCAGCCCATTACAAGGTGAACACAAGCATACAGCAAAGCACAATCACACTTAAGAGAAATGTAGCGATTTCAATACACCTAAGTTGTACGTCTTTGGAGTGTGGGAGAAAACCAGGGTACCCGGAGGAAATACAATATGATGCAAGGAGAACATAACAATTCCAGGACTAAGATTCAAACCCGGGCCCATCTTGTTATAAGGTTAACAGTGCTAACAACAGGGCCACTTGTTACCCTCAGTTGAAGATCCATCCATCCGTCCATCCATCATCAACCGCCTATCTGGTGTCGGGTCGTGGAGGTAGCAGATTTCAGCCGGGAACTCCAAGCTTTCCTTTCCCTCTCAACATCAACTAGCTCTGATTGGGGGATCTGAAGATGTTCCCAGGCCAGTGTGAGGATGTAATCCCTCCATCTGGTTATCGGTCTACCCTGTGGCCTCCTCCCAGCTGCATGTGCCGGTAAAACCTTACTTGGGAGGCAATCAGGTGGCATCCTTATTATATGCCCGAAGCACCTCAACTAGCTCCTTTCTATTTGGAGGAGCAGTGACTCTACTCCGAGTCCCTCACGTATGTCTGAACTTCTCACCCTGTCTCTTTTCTCAAGTGCTTTTAATACAATACAACCTGTGTTTCTGGGGGACAAGCTGGAGCATACAGGGGTGGACAATCACCTCACAATCTGGATTTTGGACTACCTCACCAACCGCCCACAGTATGTGAGGACACCAGACTGCCTATCAGGCATGGTTGTTTGTAGTGTGGGAGCTCCACAGGGAAGAGTCCTCACTCCTTTCCTCTTCACCCTCTACACTGCAGACTTCTCCCATAACTAACCTACCTGCAACCTACAGAAGTTCTCTGATGACTCTGCTATCGTCGGCCTCATCACAGATGGGGATGACAGGGAGTACCGAGAGCGAATTCAAGACTTTGTGGACTGGTGCCAGCAGAACCACCTCCATATCAATGCAGCGAAAACCAAGAAAATGGTGGTGGAATTTCGCAGGTGCACACACTCCGCTATGACACCGGTGAACATCCAGGGGATGGACATTGACATGGTGACAACTTACAAGTACCAGGGTGTTCACCTCAACAATAATCTGGACTGGACTGATCACTTGAGAGCGCTGTATAAGATGGGCCCAAAGGGCAGAAGGATATCGGCTGAGGAGACTGAGGTCTTTTTTGGATGGTAAGGGTCACTCCTCAAGACTTTTTACAACACAGTGGTGCCACCAGCCATCTTCTATGGAGTGGTTTGCTGGGGCAGCAGCATCTCAGCTGCAGATTGGAAGAGACTTGATAAACTGGTCAGGAGAGCTAGCTCTGTCCTGGGATGCCCCCTCAACACTGTGGAGGTAGTGGGAAAAGGAAGGATGATGGCTAAGCTGTGATCCATGATGGGCAATGGTTCTCACCCCATGCAGGACTACATTGCTAGACTAGAGAGCTCTTTCAGTGATAGGTTACTCCGTCCAAGGTGTTTGAAGGAGCATTTCCGCAGGTCTATACTTCCCGCAGCTGTCAGACTCTATAATCCGCACTGCTCTCCAAATAGAACAAATACAATGCAAGGACAACATCAACATACCATTCAATTAAAAAGGAGTGTCATTTCTCTGTTCATACTGTGTATAGTGTTCATATTTCTCCCCTTGTTAAATTAATGTTACATATTATGTTCTAGATGTGATGCCTCTCTTACTGTGCTTTCCACTTCGCTGCTGTAACTTCATAATTTCCCCTGTTGGGGTAAAAAGGAATATTGTATCTTATCTTATCTCATCTTAAGGGCGACACTAGACACTCTCCTAAGAAAACCCATTTCAGCTGCTTGTATCCATGATCTTGTTCTTTCAGTCATGACCCAACTTTCATGCCCACAGGGGAAAGTAGGAACAAACATTGAGCTGGAACATCAAAAGCTTTGCCTTCTGGGTCAGCTCTCTTTTAGTAATGATGGTTTGGTAAGGTGAGCGTAATACTGTTCTGGCAGCTCCAATTCTCCAGTCGAACGTATGCCCCATATTCCCCTCACTTGAGAACAAAACCCTGAGATACTTCAATTCTCTCACTTGGGGTAAGGACTCATTCCCTACTCGGATTGGACAATCCTCTGGTTTCCGATGTAGAACCATGGTCTCAGATTTAGAGGTACCAATCCTCATTACAGCTGCTTCACACTCAGCTGCGAACCAATTGGTTTTAGGCACATGAAATCTTGTTAGTTTATTTTAGGTTTATGTTCCTTAGTTGATGTTGTGTCAGAGTCTTATGATGGCACTAGGATTGTTATCTAGCCCTAGTGTTGCTCCAGTATCCTTTGTACCTTGACCTTATGCACTTGTTGTACGTCGCCCTGGACAAGAGCGTCTGCTAAATGCCTGTAATGTAATGTAATCCAGTGAGTGATGGAGGTCAGAGACCAATGATGTCATCAGAACCACATCATCTGCAACACACAACAACAAACAGGATTTGTATTCCGGCCGTTTTTCCCCGCTAGCGGGGGTTGACCGGTCCATGGATTCGTCTCCTCCAATGCATTGACTCTCCATGAATTTTGTTGTGGAGCGAAGTTTTTATGACCGGATGCCCTTCCAGACATCATCTGCAAAAAGCAGTGATGTAATCCTAAATTCCCCAAACTACAACCCCTCTCTTCCAGGACTATACCTGGAGATCCTGTCCATGAAGATCACAAACAGGATAGGTGACAAGGAGCAACCCTGGTGGAGACCAACCCCTATTGGGAAAGAGTCCAACTTACTAACTAGATCTCGGACACGGTTCTCGCATTGGGCATACAGAGATTGGATGCCCCTGAGTAGTGACCCC
>OMLC01046857.1:2451-20333 GCA_900302585.1 Regalecus glesne | reverse complement strand
ACTAGGATTGTTATCTAGCCCTAGTGTTGCTCCAGTATCCTTTGTACCTTGACCGTATGCACTTGTTGTACGTCGCCCTGGACAAGAGCGTCTGCTAAATGCCTGTAATGTAATGTAATCCAGTGAGTGATGGAGGTCAGAGACCAATGATGTCATCAGAACCACATCATCTGCAAAAAGCAGTGATGTAATCCTAAATTCCCCAAACTACAACCCCTCTCTTCCAGGACTATACCTGGAGATCCTGTCCATGAAGATCACAAACAGGATAGGTGACAAGGAGCAACCCTGGTGGAGACCAACCCCTATTGGGAAAGAGTCCAACTTACTAACTAGATCTCGGACACGGTTCTCGCATTGGGCATACAGAGATTGGATGCCCCTGAGTAGTGACCCCCATCTCATACTCCCACAGATCCTCCCACAATATCTCCCTGGGTACCCGGTCATAAGCCTTCTCCACATCTACAAAACACATATAGACTGGATGGGCAGGGATGTGAACATCATCATCCTTGAATGAGTGGCCACTGTGGCCTGTGGCCACTCATTCATCATCATCCTTGAATGAGTGGCCACTCATTCAAGGATGATGATGTTCACATCCTCGATAGGGAGGAACGCTGGTTTGAAAGGGGGGTGAAGGAGGCCATTTATGTGAAGAGGGAACGACCGTCTTTGAATAGGGGTGGTGGCCTGAGAGCACATCTATCGGCGTCTTACAATGCCGTGATCGCAAACGTTCCCCAATCCTCTGTGAATGGTACTCATTGTCACTGAATGTGCAGTTGATCACCCAACTTGCATTTGAAACCAGCCTATTGTTGTGTGGCATCAAGGTACCGTTTATAAGGAGGGGGAAGTTTTACCTTCAGCTCAGACTGAAGAAGTCACCTGGTGAGTGACGAAACGTTTCTCAATAAACTTCTGATCCAGTTGAACAGATTCACCTCTTTTTGTGATTTACCTACCTGGATTATTGAGCATGCATAAAGACACTTAACACAGGTCTTTGGTTTATTTTATCCAGGTAACATCCCATACAGGGCATAAACTTGATCCCACAATGTTCATCCTCTTACCAGTCAGCAAGACAGACAGACTGTTGGTGTTTCTAAGCATTCCAACTCTGTAATCCATAGGCTTAGACCTTTGGTCATACACCCAGATACAGCCAGAGCCCAAATTAGCAGCAGATCTGTTGCTCTACCTTATATATTGAGCGGTAACACCAACTGCATGACCAGCCACTAACAATGAGAAAAATGGTACAAGGCTCTTTCCCTGTGCCTTTATCTGTAGGATAAAGACTACAGTCATCCATTAGAGAACTGAGCTTTCCAAAGGCAGAAAACTTTGCCTTAATTCTCAAGTGTCTTAAAAGGCAAATTTAGGTTAAGATAAGATAAGAGATTCCTTTATTAGTGCCACAGGAGAAAATTATGGTGTTACAGTAGCAAAGTGGAAAGCACAATAAGAGAGGCATCAAATCTAAAACATAATATGTAAGAGCAATTTATGAATATGAACAAGAAAACTACATTCAGTTTTAATTAAATGGTATGTGATCTGGTTGTTCATGTATGGAAATTTCAAAATGGTAACAAGAGTCATTCCTCCTCTTCAAAGACAGATTACCAATATTAAAGTATTTAAGTAAAAATCCTTGTGCCAGAACCCAGAATGAGCTTTCACATAGATGCCCAATTCAGATAAAAAGCTAGTATACTGTGCATACTAAAATATGTTCAAAGGACACCTATAAACACACATTGTCTCTTGATCCCTAACTATTACACACAAATGCACACACACACACAACTTACCTTGTACATGAATACACAGCCCTTTCTCCTAACATCCCAAAGCTGAAAAAGAGGGAGCAAGTTTGAATGTGATGGAAAATATAGTGCATATCGATCCATAATGAATTCCTCAACAGAAAACACCCAGATAAGCACCCAGATTAATTAATAAACAGACAATAAACATCCACAATCATAAAAGTAAAACATCAGATATAGGGCTAATTCGGAACGGAGTTTTGACTGGTTGTCAGGAATAATTGGAGATTTTTTTAAAAATTCGAATTAAAGTAAAATTTAGCAGGAGTATGAGTTTATATGCAATAAATTTAAAAGGAGCATGTGAGCTTCATTTCATTCCATTTCATGAGACCAACTACATACGACATTGTAACCTACTGTACTACTACTGTAACCTTGATTCATATTATAAATATACAAATGTAAACAATGAGAACCATAGTTTGGCCCTGTTGACCAAGCTTTAGATATGTTTTTACTCTGTGAAAGTAATGTAATGTTGTGACCCTAGACATTGACACAAGTTTACAGATTTATTCATGGACGTGTATAAGAGACATGAGATTTTAAGGCCTTTAAAATTTTGATTCAGTCAGCTTTGATTAAAGCTTTAATTAAAAAAGGGACACCATAAAGGAATCAAACATCCATCCATACATCATCAACCGCTTATCTCTAATCAGTTTACAGATTCATTCTGGAGCCTATCCCAATACTCGTTGAGTTAAAGCCAGGGAAACACCCTGGACAGGTCACCATTCCATCACAGGGGTTGAGCAGTTAGGGTTTCAGTGTCTTGCTCAAGGACACTTGACTTGAGAAACATACTGAGTATGTTTGAGAAATGTAGACAACTGAAAACCAAAAGAAAACTGAATATGATGCAGCATTGGCTGGTCTACTCACTCATAAGTAATGCATCAAACAACGAGGGGCAGCCAGCCACTATTTGTACCAATCACAGGCTGTACCTTTAAATTCCTCTTCCTGATTGATAATAAATTCAGATTCACATAAATTCAAGCTGCCCACCTCTCCTATACAACAGGATGGGCTAAATGCAGAGGGCCATTTCAGTGGCTTTCTTTCCTTTTGTCCTCCATTCCTTTGTGACTCTGAATACATGATACAAATCTGAAAAGACAAAAATCTCACTAATACAACATACCTTAATGTTGGTGTCCATAGAGCCTGAAGCCAAGTATTCCCCATATGGATGGAAGTCCAGGCTGGTTATATTTGCCTTGTGTCCCATCAAAGTCCGTAAAACTGAAGAGCACAAGAGCAGTAAAAATACAAAAAACATAACCAGGTTTCAATTTATGAAATCATGCACCATCAAAAGTTATAGTCTATCAATAAGCCACACATCGGATTCAGTCTTACTCTTGGCAGCTTCTAGATCCCAAACCCGTAGCGATCCAGACTGTGATCCAGCTGCTACCTGTTCTTCTGAACTGTTAAATTGTATGGATTCTACTGGGTTGCTGTGACCTGTCAGACTCTGAGAGAAGAACAGCAACTTATTAGTTATATTGGAACTGTTAATACATGTAAAATTATAGTTACCATATGCAACAAAAAACGATTTCAAAAGGTGCAGGTAAACCATAGATGATGTAGAAATAATAATAATAACAACAACAACAATGACAATGTTTCCCTCAACAGTCCCACAAGCGAACATTGCAATTATCTGCATTTGACCCATCTTATTGTATATGAGCAGTGAGCTACCACCATTTGGCACCTGGGGACCAGTTAGGGGTTGAGTGTTTTGCTCAAGGACATCTTGACATGCTTTCTGCAGGACCAGGGATCAACCAGCAACTTTCTGATTTAACTTGCTCTAGGTATATTTGACTACATTTTACATTACGGGCATTTAGCAGACGCTCTTATCCAGAGCGACGTACAAGTGCATGGGGTCAAGGTGCAAAGGATACTGAAGTAACACTAGAAGCTAGATAACAATCCTAGTGCCATCATAAGACTCCAACGCAACATCAACTAAAAAACACAAACCAAAGATGCTTTGAAAAGTCCATACCATGATACAGGTGGGTTTGCTGACAGCCCAGATGTTGACTTTGCAGTCCTCCCCACCAGTAGCCAGTAGACGACCAGAGCTCTTCCCCAGAGTCAGGCAGGAGAGATTGCTGGAATGGGCCACAAACTCGTCTGCAAAATACCACACCATTATATTTGACTTTATCCGGTTTTTCAGCTCAAACTTAACTTGAGAGCCATCTCAGTTCGTGGCTAAAGAGCATACTCACGCAATCGCCATGACGTCTTGGTGGTACTTGCCACAGCCATAGTAGTAACTACTAAGTTTGTACAACGTTACAATTAGCTCATCAACGAAGGGGGGGTGTCAAGGTTAACCCAAACAATATTTATTCGAAAACACGGAGACACTCCGAAGTGGTGCTATCTTCTCACGTTCAAACCCCTCGTGGGTTTCTCTGATTGCTGTGGACAAGGAAATGACAAACAACTGTTAAGAGTGCTGACAAGCCACCCTCGCAAGATAAACGTAAATAAACTAAATACTTGGTAATCTATGTCAACCACTAAATAAACTGGCGCTAGCGACGATTATTCAAATATCGCTTGTTTTAGCAAATCATGCTAGGTTACTCAGGTATAATTAATCTCTTAACCTAGCTAACTGCTAGCTATAACTGGTTAGCATGAGGTTAAGTATATAAGTGATTTAACCAATTAATGCATTCTTACTAACTCACGTTAAAGTGTACCTTTCACAGATGGGTGCTGTACCGAGAAAAAATACTCGGTAGGATGGCTATTTAATATATAGACAATTGATTACTTCAGAAGTAAACGTTTGCAGGTGTTAGCGTCAGCTTTTGCACGTTAAAACTGTCAACAACGGCACTGTCCTATCGATAAAAACGCAATTATATCAAAGATATGACGCCTCTTGTTACCTGCATTTGGCGATCATTTTGGGGGGACCTGAAAAAGATAACTACATGGTCAAAAATGTGTTATAGAATGGACTGTCTTGTCTTTGAAATCTGCATCGGAGAGACGGCGACACAAAGTTGTATCTCTTAGCAACTGTAGATGGATACACTTCCGGTGACCGTGGTAAAGTTAGTTTTCTTTTGAAAATTTGTTTGACATTCAACAAGACTCAACTATTACATTTCACTTTAAGATATCAAGAGGTGCTGATTTATTTTCTATATGTATCAAAAACTTGGTTTGGATATTATATATTTCACTAAGTTAATACGTATTTTCCAGGCTTGCAAATATGTAGATACCTATGTAACTATCTGACCACCACGCTGAATTTGTCCAAAGTGGTCTGGAATACGTATTGATTTTACATACGTAGATTGATGTATTTATCTCAGGATGCACACCTGTATCTTAAAAAAATCCCCATCCATATAGGTTTTGCAGGTTTTTTTTATTGTACAATGTTTTCCTCCTATTGATAAGCTACAAGTCACAGTTTAAAACATAAAATGTTACAAATACTCATGCTCAATCAGTCCATTTAATAATTACACTTGAAAATGTCCGTACTGTCAAGATAACAAAAAGTTGAAACAGTTCATCTAGGCACATTATTGAGCATGCGTAAAGATAACTCAAAATAAAATATATTTTGTTTGTTTATTTTTAACGACACGGTATTTAATGCAATCCCTGGAGCAATAAATGAGCTGAGTGCTCAAAATTGCCGCAGTCTGGAGGCGGACTAAGGACACCTCAAACTCCATCAGCACACAACATGTGTTGCTTCATTTATGAAAAAAAGGCTGGGGCTAAGGTTTTGGAGGCGATGAGAAGTGTTGGACCTGTCCTCAATCCGCCCCTTTGCCAAAATATTTACTGTAGAATTGAACATCCAAATAACTACCACTGGGTGCCGCACTACATCTCGAAGGGGGGTTCAACTGCAAGGAAATCAGACAAACGAGAAAAGGATCATTCCGGAAGTGTCAGAGAAAACCTGCCTTACAATATTGAACTCTAGTTTTTCTGCATTTTGTCTATCCTGTATTATCAAATTAAGTTCAAATCTAATACCACTACTTTAATCAAATTCAGTTTGCGCATACTGACAATCGTGGATTAAAGGCAAAGCAAGCTCATTAACATGGCAGCTGTCGACGTGGAAGATGAGAGTATTTTGGCTTCAATTTTCAAAGACAGCTTCCCGGACAACTGGAGGGATAATTCAGACTTTGCAACTTATTTGTCTGAACTCAGCTCTTACGGTGTGGAGACGTTGAACCGAGAGCCCGAGAGGCTAGCAGATGAGAGGGCTCAGATCTTGCAACAAACACGTGAACTCGCTTTCTCCAACTATAAGACCTTCATTCGCACAGCCGACTGTACAGAGGAGATATATAGAGATTTCGGGCGTATAGAAAGCAGCGTCTCCAAGCTGCTGGATAAGTTACCGAGCTTTGGGGAAAAATGCAGGTCACTGATCTCAAAGATATATAATTTACCACTCAGTATATTGCTGTAGACTATCTAGTCAATGTTCATGTTTACTTCATTATAGGGGTTTCATGAAGGAGGCAGAGGAGATTGGGGTCAGTCGTCGAATGAATAGCCTGACGTTGAATCGCCACACGGAAATCCTTGAGATTCTGGAGATTCCTCAGCTTATGGACACCTGCGTACGTAATGGCTATTACGAGGAGGCGCTGGAGCTTGCTGCTTATGTCAAAAGGCTGGAGAAAAAGCATTCATCTCTACCAGTTATCCAGGTAATACCTTTGTAGTCTTAATCAAATCCAATGCATGACTTGGTGAAGTTAGGTTGTGCCTACCTCTATCTATATCCAGTTAATTTAGCATTATAAACTTTGCTTCAGATATTGGCACTGATTCAAGATGTAAAATCCATTTAAAACGGGGGTTTATAAGTTTTAGATGCTTGTTTTGAAAGAATGACGTGGCGTAAATCTTTCTGAACAATTATCTGTGGTCATCAACAGATTAAAAAAATACAGATTGCAAATATTCCCCAATCCTTTGTGAATGGTGCTCATTACCACTGAATGTGCAGTTGATCACCCAACTTGCATATGAACCCAGCCTATTGTTGTTTGGTGTTGATGTACTGTTTATAAGGGGGGGGGTGCTTGCAGTCAGCTCAGACTGAAGATGTCACCTGTTTGAGTGACGAATCGTTTCTGAATAAACTTCTGATCCAGTTTAACCGATTCACCTCTTTTTGTAAGTTGGCTTTTGACTGCACATTCAGTGGTAATGAGTATTATTCATAGAGGGCCAGGGAACAGTTGCAATCACAACATTCTAAGATGACAACGGATGTACACTCAGGGCCCCATCTGTGTCAAGGACGGACATTCCTTCTTCACATAGATGGCTTCTTTAACACCCCTTTCAAACCAACGGTCCTCTCTATTAAGGATTTGTACATCGGGCATAGCTCAGTGGGTAGAGCGGTCGTCTGGCAATCGGAAGGTTGCAGGATCGATCCCCGGTCCTGCATATAGCATGTCAAAGTGTCCTTGAGCAAGACACTTAACCCCTAACTGCTCCCCGAGCGCCATATGTTGGCAGCTCACTGCTCCTATATGATAGGTTGGGTCAAAAATGCAGGAATCCAATTTTCCCCTTGCGGGACTGATAAGGGAATCATAATAATAATCCATCCATCCATTGTCAACCGCTTATCCGAAATCGGGTCGCGGGGGAACTGGAGCCTATCTCCGTTCTCATTGGGCGAGAGGCGCGGTACACCCTGTATAGGTCACCAGTCTATCACAGGGCAGAGCAATTAGGGGAACAGTGTCTTGCTCAAGGACTCCGACACGTTTCTCTGCAGGACCGGGGATCGAACCTGCAACCTTCCGATTGCCAGGCGACCGCTCTACCCACTGAGCTATGCCACCCCTATCGATTTGTACATCCTCATCTTTGAATGAGTGGCCACCAGCTGTAGATGGGTGTGGCCTGCAGCGTCCTGGCCTGACGTTTTCACATTCTTGTGTTTTGCCATCTTCTTGGCCAGCATTTGTTTGGTTTCCCCGATGTACAAGTCATGGTAATCCTCCCAGTCAGTCAGACTAAGACTAAGTGTGTCTGCCCCTAAAACTGTGTCTTCGATCCACATAATTCACATACAGAGGGTAATATTATAGACAGAAGCATGGGTGTACAACAGGTTCCCCACATTCAACTATATTGGCAAATTGTATAAATAGGAAGTGAAAAGAGGGCTCAGACATTTAATGATTTTAAACTGCCGACTTTTCCGGTATATTCAGGTATTTTATCCTATACGGCCCACGTGTTTATACTGCCCAAGACAATATTCCGTTATTATTTGGCACCCCATTGTTATGTCTTAGAACTTAGTGATATTCGGGTGCCAACTCCAGTGTAAACACAACAGGACAATGATGCTGGCGTCAAGGGTGGGGCTTAGCTCGTGGTGTTGATGACACAAATGTGCGACCCACAGCCAGTAGTTTTAAATGCAGGAAACAGTTGAGAGACAGGTCAACATCTGGTCAATAGGTTGAGACAATACAGCGACATCGTGACTTCTAACATGAGAGATGAGAAAATCCGCAAGCTGCTGACCATCATGGGAGAGAAGGTGATGCATTCGCAGCTAAATACTTCTGACTCATATGTTGTACGTCACTGTACCACACATCACAGGTCCCGCCTACTCCAATGAACCAATAATGCCGTTTCCATTCCGGTTATATACCCCCATTGGTTTACACAGGCATGATGGTACATTGGAGAGTAAAAAATTCAAGGAAATTGTAGTGTTTGTGTGTAAAAATGTCTTTTCAATGTAATGTCATATTCTCTCAAGTGACACCTACTAGTCATTTGTTCAGATTTTTGGATGACATCTGGGTTATAATTTAATCTCAGGAGATACCACATTTCATTGATCACATTAATTTGGTCGACAGCCACCACAAGTTCACCAGAGAGGATGTGAAAAATGACGTGTCGGCCTTCTTAAATTGTGCAAATCAAAATCGGTGATGGAGAATTTGATTATGGATGTTTACTGTAAACCTGCACTTAAGGAGATTTGACTCTCACCTCCCACTGGAGCGCATATAGGACCGTCGTCATCAGGACCCTGTACCGTCGAGCTTACGGCCCCACTGACTCAGTGGCCCGGAAAGGGGAGAAATCCCACATTAAACAGGCCCTGGTCAAGTATGGTTATCCTAACTGGGCATTTGTCGAAGCCTCCCAAACAGTACATCTGCCGATCGAAAGGGGAAGAGCAGCCGCCTAAGCGGTGGTGATTCCGTATGTGGCGGGTTTTTCAGAACAGTTGAGATATGTATTTTCCCAAAACATACTGCACCAAAAATTGGTTAACCCCAAGGATTGGATCCCCTGGTTCAAACAGAGCAATATATTATAAATACAAGGAGGGTTGCAGTGACTTGTAAATCAGGGAAACAGACGCTGGCCTAAAGGATAGCACAACACAGGAGAGCCAACATGTCAGGCCAGGACTCTGCAGTCTACACCCATCTACACTCCCCTATCTAACAGGGAGGAACACTGTTTTGAAAGGGGTGTTAAAGAGGCCATTCTATGTGAAGAGAAAATGTCCATCCTTGAATAAAGGTGGGGGCCCACGAGTACATCCGTCGTCATCTTATAATGCTGTGATTGCAAATCCCAATCCTCTGTGATTAGTGTTCATTTCCACTGAATGTGCAGTTAATGGCCATCTTGCATATAAAACCATCCTTTGTCGTTTGGCATGCACTGTATTGTTTATAAGGGTGGGGATACTTGCTGTCAGCTCAGACTGAAAATCACCTGTTTGAGTGATGAAACGTTTCTGAATAAGCTTCTTCAGTTGAACCAATTCACCTTTTTTGTGATATGCCACACTCATAACTCCCCGGCTCTGATATTTTGAGCAGCAGGTGTATCCGTAAAGCTTGTGAATGACTGAGAATTCCATTTTTGGAGTAACATAATTCAGGGTACAAATACCAAGCAAACATCTTTGCCTCCCCAATACAAGTTCAGTAAGACATTGTGGACATGGTGGACATCACCTGCATGAGTGATGAAACATTTCTGAATAAACTTATCATTCAGTTGAACCGATTCACCCTCTGTGTGATGCATCTAGAACGTTTCATGCTTCTTCTCCCCCAAGAGATGATGCATGTTGGTGATGCCTATAGTTGTCCAAGCAACCAGGTATCTTATAATGATATAATAGATATGGAAATATATGTTTTTGAAGAAACTCCCAAATGCTGAAATTCTAAATAAATTACACTTGTTGCCAATTCATGGATCAGACCCTGCATGTCCCAGAGGACATTGTGACTATTCAGAAGGTTAATGTTTCAGCATAGAGTTGATTAAATCCAAATCCACAGTAACTAAATTTAATTCAAATAAGTAATCAGTAAAATGTTCAATTGCCCACATTTCTTTAAAAATAAATCCTGGAAATCAGTTCAGAATTTAGTTAAAAACAGTTTTGCAGTGGGGTCGGAATCTTTCAATATAAATTGTATATGTTTACAAGCCAAACTTGAGTCCCTCAGTACGGTGGGCATGTAGACACAGCAACAAAATACAACAACCGTCATTGAGGTATGGCTGGCTGCCTTAGTTACATATGATGAAAACATGTTAGTGCAGGCCTTCCTGGAACCCATAGAGATTGCATTGCTATTAACTTACCATGGAAGTCTATCAAACTGATGTGAGTGACTGTCAATCACCTCTCTTGTAGGATTTGACCAGACAGCATAACATTCACTCCCTATGCTTATTGATGAGTCTTCGGCACTCATGACTCTAATGCCAATTCACTGGTTTCCATTCGTTGGACTGTGCAGTGGCTCAGCGGTAGAGCGTGTGCTTTCAAGTCAGGTGCAACAGGTTTGAATCCCAGCCCAGGGCTTGATAAATGTAAGTTATTCATTGTAAAATGTGTTGAGTGGTTGATAGAGTAGAAAAGCTTTGTATAAAAATAAGTCAGTTTACTAAATACCATTTATCTTTTCAAACACAATAATCCAGGTAGTCAACAGAATCAAAATAGTTGCATCAGGTCATCTGGACATGGGTTTAAAATAAAACAGGAGTACGTTTCAACATTCATCTGAATGTCATCCTCAACTCTCAGTCCAGTATGTGACCCCCCAGCTCCCTTTTAAAGGAAGAGAGATGTAAATTAGGGTACTCAAAAATATTGTGAGTACCCTACATCTATTTTGGCATCGTTTTGCGATACCAAAATAGATGTAAAGAAAATGATATTTTCCAGCTCAATACCCCCCTTAACAGGTGTCATTGTAATGTATCGTTATATGTTTACCCACAGTAGTTTTAATGGTTTGGTCAATTGGTTTATGTACACTGGCTAGCTTTGGCAGTAATATCAGGGTAATTTGACAAGGCTTAATTTGTGGCTGTAAATTGATAAGAACCATAGAAGGAGCATAGCTCAGGAGGCAGAGCAGGTCCTCTTGAAATCGTAAGATTGGTGGTTGACTCCCTGCTCCTTCAGAAAGCGTGAAGTGTCCTTGAGCAAAAACGTTGAACCCTTAAGCTGCTCCTATACAATGGGATTGGTTAAATGCAGAGGAAAAATTCCACCGGCCTGTGTCATGTGGCAATATACTAGTAAAAACAAATCATCATAGTAAAAATACCAAATAAAGTGGCTTTCCATTGTTTCTTTACTTTCCTTATCTAATCAGGTGTGCTTTGTCATCCTAAGGGTATTGTCTATGAAGTACAGCAGTCATCTCAGCTCATGCTGAACCAGCTGTTACAGCAGCTGCGCAGCAACTCCCAGCTTCCTGTATGTCTTCGAGTGATTGGATATCTTCGGAGAATGGATGTGTTTACGGAAGCAGAGCTACGAGTGAAATTTCTTCAGACGCGAAGCACCTGGCTGCATTCTATCCTAGCCACCATCCCCAATGATGACCCCTACTTCCACATCACAAAAACCATAGAAGCTTGCCGTGTCCACCTCTTTGATATAATCAGCCAGTACCGCGCCATTTTCTCAGACGAGGACCCATTGCTTAACCCAGGAGGACAAACAGTCAATGAGGGAGCCATTTTCCATGGCTGGGTAGTACAAAAGGTTGCAGAGTTCCTGGAGACCTTGGATAGGGACCTCCAGCGTGGGGTGGGTGGACGCCTGGACTCCTTGCTAGGACAGTGTATGTACTTTGGCTTATCTTTCAGTAGAGTTGGGGCGGACTTCCGTGGGCAGCTACCACCCATGTTCCAGAGAGTGGCAGCAGACACTTTCCAGAAAGCCGTCCAGGAGGCTGTGGATAAGTTCCAAGAAGACATGAACCTATATACACTCATCGCCCTACCCTCTGTGTTGGGAGGGACCATCCCAGCTGTGGCACCTGGCACTCAGCCTGGCACCCTACAACCTCCCATGTCTCTACTGGACTTCCAACCTCTGGCCTGCTTCCTCAACAACATCCTGACCGCCTTCAACGACCTTCGACTATGCTGCCCCCTTGGACTGGCACAGGAGGTCACCAAACAGTTAGAAGATAGCCTTTTGATGGTAATTTATCTTTTCTTCTGTTATCTAACAATTTGGGTGATGTGATCATATAGAAATTTTATTTGCTTTTTTAAGTAACATTTTGCATCTTGTAATCGGTTACCGGAACAGACAGTTGCAGATACTTACATTAATTTAAGACTGAGATTATGATGCATTGGTTTATTAGAAAACACATTTTTCAGATTAAATCATTTTTCAGCACAGCCAAACCATTACTTTCAAACTATATTTTAAGAAAGCTGAAATAGTTGTATCAGGTCATCTGGACATATGTTTAAAACAAAACAGGAGTATATTCCAACATTCATTTGAATGTGATCCTCAGGTCTCACTCCAGTATGTGGCCCACCCAACTCCCTTTTAAAGAAACAGACATGTAAATTAGGGTGCTCACAAAGATTGGGGCAAAAAAAGCCAAAATAGATGAACATTTTAAAAAGAAATACTTTTTTCCAATCTCAATCCAGCTAGTCAACAAAGTCAAAATTGTGAGCACTGACTCAATGTGTTGCTCGCTGACATTTGGAAAAAATGCTAAATGAAAGGGTCTTTTTTAAGAACAAGCACTTTGGACTACACAAACTAAAATCCACTCCCGTTTTTTTTGACTTGTTGACCATCCTGTTTATCATTATGGCAGTAATAACTTTGCTTCCTTCTATGTTTTTTCAGGTGACCAAGCTGATCCTGGTCTTCCACAGGGCTGAGGAGTCTGCCTTCAGCAGCAGGGAGAAAGAGCTTTTTGTCCAGTTCTGTTGTGCTTTCGCAGCAGACCTGGTACCCTTCCTTAATCATTGTTTGCAGCTCTTGTTTCCTCCAGCCCAGTTGGCCCTCATCCTGGGTAAATATGCACATTAGCCTATAGTTCTTAAGCCTCTTACTTCTGATGGTGAAAACTGATTTTTACTGCAGAGATGATCTTAACAGTCCACGGTAAAAACATAAAACCTAGCTTGAGTGATGGGGTTAATAAAATTTCCTAGTTTCTAGATTTACAACTATTTGTATAGCATCTATATACAAGACAGGTACAACACATATCATAATCAAGACAAACTAAAGATAAAGACAGGGGTACACAAGAAAAGGAAACAACTGTGAACTGTGAGGGCCAAAGACATTTATGAGTATCTATTAATGGGCATAATTTGGTCAAGATAAATTCCTTAGTTAGTCTAAGTTCATGGAATAGTTTGGAGGATAACTGGTTGGCCTGAACATGATTCACTTGTTTCCCCGACTTTTAGGTATTCCTCCAACACAAGTCCACAAGCATGGCAGCCTGGGTTGTATCAATGTGAACACCGTCCTTGAGCCTTTGGAGTTTTTGCTTCCAAAGAAGGAGATTGTGATACCATCTGTAGACTTCACAGCTGACCTTAGCAGCCTGACTACACCTGACTCAGGTCTCAGCAACATTTTGAGTTTCACAGCAGAACCAGTCATAGACTCCAGTTTCAATGAAGGACCCAAACACTTGGAACCATTGTCTACAGGATCGACTCAGATCTTTTCTGAACCAGAGTTGAACACCATACTGAATGATCAAGGGTGTGAGGCCCAGGATGATGAAACAGCACAGGACTACGATGAATTTGCTTCGGAGTGATGGACATTTCTCTCTGTTGACCTCACTCATTATGGTTGTTAATAGTCCCATTCACATCTTACATTAACATACATCTGTTCTCGAGACTTATCAGCTGTTTTAGATTGTGGCAAAGAATAAGAAAAATAAACCCAGTACCCTGCGTAATATTATGCATAATAATCTTATTCAAATTAAATTCACATTTCTTTCCCTTGCCATGAAAAAATTGACCGTGTTAGATATTCTTTTAATTTTGACATCCTGCATTTTATTTTATTTGTTTCACATATTTCTTGTATCCAAATATCCAGTCAGTCAATTTGAAAAGTCATAAATATATCAGTCATAGCTTCCAGTGACATATTGGATTTGTTTATACTTCCTGACTACATTTTTGTAGTCATATATTTTTGACTTGCAAGCAAAAATTATGCCTGTTTGCATATTGCTCTGAATTGGAGGCCTATGCCACTCAAACTTTGCTGATATGAATTTGGAGCAATCTGGTTCAGTGCCTTTTGCATTTTATGAATGTAGACTTGGATTGAAAGTCCACATGAGTATGAGTATCTATTAATGGACATAATTTGGTCAAGAGAAAGTCCTTAGTTAATGTAAGCTCATGGAATAGTTTGGAGGACAACTGGTTGGTCTGATTGCATTCAGACCAGCCAAGAATGGATATTTGCTCAAAGTGTAAATGGGGTCTATGATGATGCATACTGGCCAGAGATTTAGACTCTTTAACAGACTACATATAGCCAAAATCAGAAGAGCATTGCTCTAATACTGTATTAATAGAATGTGTTTTGAGACTTGATTCAAACTAATGAGAAATACGTCAACGTATTAAAGAGAACTTTATTTGAATATGATTCAGCTCATCAGGTTCCTGTCATCATTGCATCAGGTGATATGCTAAAATTGCAATGGTGCTGTGGTCATGAATTATATAACATTTGGAAACCTATATAAATTAGAGCCTGATATTATTACTCTTGCATAGGTGTGATTGTATTTCACTGAACGCAAAACAACCTATCCTTAATCAGCTTACAGAATAAAATACTAGATTTTTATTCGATCTCATGAGAGGTGATGTGAAACAGGATCATTTGGGGTTGGTTTCATGAAGAGATTCTCTCCTGTCCAATTGCTTTTTCGATGGCTGTGTACTTCATGATAGCTGGGGTTAGGGCACCAATTCTTCACCTCTTCTTGGTGAATTTTTTTCGGGTCATGTTGGGGTTGGCCCTCTGCCTCCCTCCTCCACACTGACTGTCCCGTAGCTGTAGATTGGCAGCCCGGCTATAAATGTCATTGTCACAGAATGGTGAGGCTCCAGCAATGTAGTCAGGGTTGAAGACATCAGTTTTCTGACGGGCTTTGCGGGACAATCTCTGTTGGGGGAAACGCTGGTCTTCCACCAAGTGAGGGTTGCTGCCATGTTTGCCTCCCTGAGGCAGGGGCAAAGAGTACTGCAGGGGACATGAGGGTTCAGTCAAGTTACTGTAAGAGGTTTTGACCACCCGTTTAAAGCATACAAAACAGTCTGAGGTAATTTAACAATATGGATATAGACAAGTACAATTATTACAGATATACTATAATATCAGATATAGGTGAATCAGAGAGATCCCATTTTAATTGTTTCTAACATTTGTTTGAAAACTATTATCCTGAATGTTTAAGTATGGAAACAAATGTTATTTTTTATACTTTCTGATACTGCCATATGAATGAGAATAACTGTTCCACCAACATCAATCATAAACGCTAATGTGGTTGCTTTTTGATGGATACTATCAGGTCAGAATTTGGTTGGAAAATATGGTGCATAGCTTACTCTGTTTTCAACATATCGGTTTAATGCTAGACATCAAGATAAGTGGCGAGTTTGAAGGAGCAAACTTGAAAATAGATATGGTAGATCAAGCTTGCCAAAGACCTTTACCTACAGACACATCAACCGCAATAATTAAGCTTATATCATGTTATTGCCAGCTGAGGGACAGATGCTGCTGATACAACAGCACTGCTGACCGTTTCATTTCAAACGGGTCTCTAGAGTTTGGAATGGTCAAATATCAATACAATTACTAATCTCTCCAAATGTGTCTGTAAATTAAACAAAAACCTCATTCTTCAGTACTCTAGGTTCAGATGCAGCCATTGCATAATAAATGTCAAATGTTAGTAGGTGTTGATATGCTTGCAGTATGTTTTATTCGATTAATTTTCATTAGAAATTAAGCCTTGGGCATATGGTGGTTTATGTATGTATTACACACCAGTAACTAATACAGACGATTGCATTTTATACTGGTTAACTTTTTTCCTTACCCTTAATCCCTTTGGATTCACCACTTTAGGATTCTTAGAGAAATGCATCTGGACACTGCCGTCCTCATTAATTGTAACTGCAAGCTTCTTCAGTGTCTTATTGCCACAATGTTGACAGAACACTTTGTTCATGTTGGTTGTTGTCCTGAAATGTAAATGTAAATACTAAGTACACTTGGAATCTAAATTGGGACCAGTATCTACCAATTCAACTAAAATGATGTAACCACATACACATTTCAAAAAAAGTTTGTGCAGTAACAACCACGTTATTTTACTTGCTAGTTTCAAATTTCAACATAAGTGGCCCAAGGTTCCGAATTAGTCATGTAAAAAAATCTAAGTGTCTCAAGAGTCTAAGATACTATAATGGAAGGACCACAGCAAAAAACTACAAGCAAAGGGAAAATAACTTGTGGCAAAAGGCCATTACACCAGATATTTATGTTGCTTATATACTAGAATGGTCTATTTCACATGTCTGATTAGTCTCCATGTTGTTGGAGTGGACACAAACCTAGATGGAGTAGGGTGGATTAAGCCCAAATGTCCTTCCAGACCCGCAGACCTTTGGCTTATCATTTCCTGACAAGCTACAATATACCATATTACAATATACCATATCGCTTACAAATAGTACAGCAGCGACTACTAAACAGTTTGATAACAAGCAAAAAAGGTGAATCAGTTCAATTGCGTCCAGTTGAGCCAATTCACCTTTTTGTGATTCCCTTACCTGGGTTATTGAGCATGCATCAAGAAAGTTTGATAATAATTGTATTGATATAGAAATAACTGTACTCACTTGAAACATGCGTGACACCGTAGAATGTAGTTTCTAGCATGCTTTATGAGCATTCCATTTACAGAAAGAACATGGAGCCCAATGTGAATAAGGACATTCTGGAAAGAGGAACAACTTCGGTCAAGGTGACATCTATTTACATTCAACACTACTGAAGGTAAAATATGAATTAAATGGTAAGTGCAGTTAGAATCAAGAAGGTCAAGTCAAACTACAAAAGTAATTTGTTACAATGCTTTTGCTGCCTTTTCATCTCACTCAAATAACTGAGAAATGCATGGGCGTTTTCTTAGATCACAAATAGAAAAGAAAAAAAAATCAGAAAACTACTGAATCACCAATGATTCTGTTGGTGCTGATGTCCTATGTTATTTGCCTAAATAACCTAAGAAGTTGACAAAAATTATAAATGGGATAAGTGGAATATAAGTTTTGGATGTAACTTTGACCAGATACTTTAGTATTATTTAGAACATGTATAAATCTGCTTTTGATATATTTGATGATTGTGTTTATATATATATATGAAAGTGCAGGTGGAAGAGAGGGTGGAAGTGTGGCAAGAGTACTGTGAAAGTCTGATGAACGTAGAAAATGAATGGGACGGAATAGTGAATGCAGAGCAAGTGTTGGGACCGTGGGAGGAAGTAACAGTACAGGAGGTAAGAGAGGCATATAAAAAGATGAAGAAAGGGAGGGCAGCAGGACCGAGCGAAGTATGTACAG
>OMLC01046854.1:0-13721 GCA_900302585.1 Regalecus glesne | reverse complement strand
CGTAAGAGGCGACTAAAGGGTTGGCGTCTGGAAGGGCATCCGGTCATAAAAACTTCGCTCCACAACAAAATTCATGGAGAGTCAATGACTTGGAGGAGACGAATCCATGGACCGGTCAACCCCCGCTAGCGGGGAAAAACGGCCGGAATACAAATCCTGTTTGTGTGTGTGGTCATGGAGTACTCCTCAAAAACACAACATTTAAATAGGCTTGTCACTTTAGGAGAGGTCAAATCTATGACAAAGACTTTATAGTGGAAGAGTGCAACTGCTCTCCGTTAACTTGATATACCTTTGTTTTCTGCACTCTTCTGTACCCTGTACGCTTTGACACGTTGGGTGCTTTTAGAATAGTGTCTCTCCAAAAGAGAGTTTTGATTTTAAGGGGGCTTCTTCAGTTCATCAGTTAGCATAGCTCAGTGGGGAGAGCGATCGTCTGGCATCGCAAGGTTACAGGTTCAATCTCCGGTCCTGCAGAAAGCTTGTCAAGGTGTCCTTGAGCAAGACACTGACCCCTTAACTGGCCCCAGAGCACCATATATTGGCAGCTCACTGCTCCTATACAATAGGATGGGTTTAACTGTAGAGAAATCCACATTTTTCCTTGTGGGACTGATAAAGGAATCCTTTAAAAAATGAAGCTTAAATAAAATAATAATGACTGTGTGTTTCTTACGTCTTTCCAGGCTGTGTCTCTGGGTCTGGTGGGATCTTGATCTGAATTAAAGTAAATGAAAGTTAAGTGTTTTAGCCTATCAGTTTGGCTAACTGTCATCTCACAGTGCTCTTGCCAACAGGAGACATTAGAGAAAATGCTGAAAATGCTTAAACATAAAGTTTCTTCACTACAGCATCAAGAAGTAAATCAAATGTAAAACATAACGAATGCAGAAGAGTCCAGCCTTACGCTGTGAAGTGCTACATGTATGTATGCAGACTCTCAGTCCAACACCAAAAATGACCTAATTTGACTAATCACAGCACTTTTAACGAAAGGGAAGCTAGTCATTGGAATGTGCTGGAAGAGGATTTGATGTGATTGTTCACTTGCATATACTTGGTGTTCAACGGCACATATTGGACTCTCCCTTGTACTACTGCACATGAATCATCAGAATCTGATGTAACAGGGATCTAAGACAGTGTGGGTCGCCTGGAATGACATGCGTCAAGAAAACAATAATATGGTTGCTAAGTAAATGTTGGGTATGTTAACTCATATTAAGTGGAATGACAGTGTTTTATTTACACGAGTCACTTGACCATTGCATAAGAGAAACTGTTGTTTGCCATCTAGACATAATGGTGGCAGGATTCCTTAGCTCTTACCTCTGAAGTCACGGTGGTAAATGTGTCTCCAAAGAAAGGAGTCCTCTGTGGCATTATAGAGCTGTTTATTGACTGAGGATAGAGCCACCAGGGAACGGATATCCAGGAACCTTAAGACCCTCAAGAGGAGCTCCGGGGGGAGGACACAGAGACCAAACACTGCTGGCAGAGCCATAGCTACAGCAACCAATAGAGGAAGATAGTCATGCCTCATGCAAGGTTTAGCAAGGACACATAGTGCATGCAAAGATCATATTCTCAATTTTCACTTGCCTGCCTGTCCCTAACTTGAATGTAATTGTGATACTTAATTGGATTCTGTTGGTATAGGACAATCGTCTTGATGCATGCTTGATAAATGACAAGTGTTTCAGTGCTTGTTTAACATACAAGGTCTTTGCTGTGTAATTGAATGCTAAAATGATATATGTTGTCAAGTGAAATATAACCAGACACTCCCCTCTTCCCTCTGGTGTTAGACCTGTTGAGGGAGAGCTCTGTAAAACCCCTGCCACAGGCTAGATGTTCATTTGCTGAACAAAAAGCAGCTAATGGAAAATCACAAACTGATTTGCACATGTTTTGGGGTTTTTTTTCACTTTCACAAGCTGGTTGGAACTATTGTTTGTATGGCTGTGAGTGTATCTACTGAGTGTGTTGGTATGCGTGTGCTCACATGAGATTTTATGAGGTGAAATGTGTTGCATATATATTCCAAGACAACATGAACACAATTGCACAGAACACATACACATTGTCCATGATGTAAATTCATTTGTACCTTCTCTAGCTACAGCTATCAAAGGGTATGCCAGCTGGTCTTTCAATGTTCGTGACAGCTTGCTCAGAGCTTTAAAAGCTGCAGCAGCACTTTCTCCTGGGAGCAAAAGAAAACAACTGAACACATCACAGCAGCCTTCACGCCACACGCTATATGAAAATACATGAAGCTACCACTTTGGTGATGATATTTTGTCTCTCATAACTTTGACAAGCATTACTGACCTGCCCACTCATCAGTTACGTAGCTGCATGGATTGAGAGAAAGTTTGTGCATTCTGTCGACTGTATCATTCAGTTTCATTGTGGCTGTAAAAGAAAAGTAACAGGCTATAAACATCATTTTAAAATAGAATACAGCAGCTATTTCACCAAAAGTCTAATTTCAGGACCAGTTCTTCTGCCAAAAAATCTTAATGAGCAGAAATGTGGTCATGTAAAATGGATTCCTTTTAATCCACGTGATGGTTGGAATTTCATCATTGATATTTGAAAGTCCATATGACACACGTTTAAGTAGAAGCTTGAACATTTTCAGTAGGTATACACTTCTGGAAGTTTGTTCACTACAACGTCTTGGCAGCAGATTTCAAGAGGGTCGGAGGGTATGTGCTAGGTAATGTTACGTTGATCATGCCATAAAACTTCCAACAATAGCTTAGGGATGTAAGCATTTGTCAGCATAATGCACCTGCACCTGGCCTTCTAAAGACAGGCCATTATATATAGTGTAGTTCTATTAAGTGAGAAACTTAGAAAATCCTTCTGGGTTCTCAGCGTGAGTGTTGAAAGTGGACGCAGGAGGTACATCTTACATGGTAATGTCTGTCTAGCGAACATTAACATATACTTAGTTACTTAAAGGGGAACCAGCTCACATTAGCTAGCTACTAGCTACAAGTTGCAACATGAATGCTGCTGCATTTGTGGATGTGTGACTCTAAAATAGTTAAATATGTATGTAATGTAATTGATTGATTAATATATATTTTAAGCTTCTGTGCTTGGGGACACCGTAGGTCAGTGGTAGAGCGCCTCCTTAAGGAAAAGATGAGCTCGATGATGTGAGTTTGAAGACCACTGGAGGCCATCGGGAAGGGCATTCGGGCCTTAATCCCCCAAACTCCATCAAAGGTCCGTATCCACCCCACAACATGGAGACTGATGGTGACACTTTTAAAACGAACCTCTCACTGACCGCTAAAAAAATGCAGAGTCCTGATGATTCCGACTTTGTGTTCCAGTGGGTGATGAGAGTCAAACCTTAAGTACTGATCTGATCAGTATGTGTGGATTTATGGTAAACATCAACAATCAAATACCCCCCCATCAACAATTTTAATTTCAAAATCCAAGAAAGCCAAATTGTCATTTTTTTTACATCCTCCCTTGTGAACTTGATGTGGTTCTCCACTGAATTAATGTGGTCAGTGAAATGTGATACTACCTGAGATTTAATTTTAACTCAGTTGGCATCCACAAATTCAGGTTAAAATTAAATCTCAGGGAGTAGGAGTACATCTGTAATCATCTTACGATGCTGTATTTGCAACTATTTCCAAATTCTCTGTGAATAGTACACATTACCACCAAAGTTCAATTAATGGCTATCTTGCATATGACATCAGCCTTTGTGTTGGTCATTATGCACTGTGTTTTCTATGAGGGTGGGGATGCTGTAGTCAGCTCAGACTGAAGATGTCCCCTGGATGAGTGAGGAAACATTTGTCTCAATAAAGGGTTGTGTCCAGATGAAGTGATTCATCTTTTTGTGATTCAGCATTTTGCCACATCCTTACCTGTATTCTTGAGCATGCACACTGATGTTGACGGATTGTGAGAACAGCGGTTACACTGTTGTGACTCACCATTAATGACAAGCATGTGTCCCATGGACACAGCTACCACCATTATGAGACTGCTGTCACAGAGGGAATGTGTGTACTGCAGTTTGTACAGCCCACCAGGTGTCCTCCAGCCACCCGGCATTTCACCAGACTTGATCTCAGGACCCTGAATAAAGAAATAAAAAAATCCTGAATGACCTGTAGCTTGTTTGACTTATAGAAACAGTGAAAAAGACAGTCTCACCTGCGGTGTGAATCCTGTCTCCATCAGTATGAGGTGCATGGCCACCACAAGAGAGTCACTGACACCTCTGCTTTGAGCACTGTTGTACAGGACCTCCAAGGAACACGGTACTCTGTCATCATTGACTTCACTGCACAACATGGGCTCAGAAATATAGGGTCTCACTTCAATGTTCTCCTCTTTCTTATCTTCTGTGTCCATTTGTTCTATGTGGCGACTCGTCCCAGGCTATTCATCATGGAGTGATTCAAATACAACAAAGAGATATCATTGGTATAAGATGCTAACCATATTTTGATAATATTAACAATCTCCTTTAAAGGGACAGTGCATATTAATGATTATTTAGAATGTAAATATGCCAAAATCAGGCTGATTGTCCCAAGCAACTTGGGGCTCAGCTCAGTGCTTTCATTATAGAATTGCTTTCATGTAGCAATTTTCAAGGCCAATCATGATTAACAAATAAAAATAAAATTAAATCTGATGATCCAATTCAGATTTTTGCCAATCCCAATATTTTTTTCGAAGGACCATGACTACAAAAGAAAAAAAAAAGATAGATTCCCTTATCAGTCCCACGAAGATAAATTTGGATTTCTCTGCATTTTAACCCAATCTATTGTATAGGAGCAGTGAGCTGCCAGCATATGGCGCTCGGGGAGCAGTTAGGGGTTCAGTGTCTTGATCAAGGACACTTTGACATGCTTTCTGCAGGACCGGGGAGGGAACTTGTAACCTTGCCCACAGAGCTATGCCACTATGCCACCCCAACATGTATGGACATTTTCTTTAAAGGGAATTTCAATTGTTCCCACAATAAAATATTGACTATTAAATAATAGGTCCGTTTTACATGTCAAGATTAGTCCCCCCGTTGCAGGGGTGGACACAGACATAGATGGAGCTTAGGGGATTAAGGCCACATACACTAACTGATGCTCTGCAGTGGATTCGAACCCACTGCCTCTGGCTAATCAGTTCCCAAAGCGTGTATGCTAACCACTGAGCTACTGGGGCCCTAAAAATATTGACTATTAAATAACTTGCACTATTTCTCCCAAACTGCATCAGGCTAAAGGACCTTCTCTCACCTAAAGAGGAGGGTTAAGATTAGACCCCACGTTGTGGGGGTTGACACCAAGGTTGGTGGAGCTTGGGGGATTCAGGCTGGATGCCCCAGTTCCCCCACAATCCAATTTCAGATCAATGGTTGACAATGGATGGACATTCTTCTGTCATGTTTAAGGTGTACCCTGAAGTGCTTTCCTTAGTTTACTTTCACCGGGATAGTAAGCAAACCCACAAACTGCTCAAAACTTTGCTTATAACTCTATCATTGGCTTTCTTATTGATGATTATGGAATAAGTTTCATATATGTGTAAAGATTAAATGCTTACCTCGTTGGAAAGCATGAGAGGTGTGTGTTTAGTGCTGTTTGGCGGTTTCCACTGGCAGGCTGTTCTACTAACAGAGCTGCATTCTGTGTCCTGAGGTGGAGGTGAAATAGAAGCTGGGGACACACTTGAGGGCTGAGGAAGTATCACGTGGATTAAATCTCCAGAAACAATGCCAACAGTGGAGAGAGGCTCGTCAACATTTGTAAGGGGCTCTATGCCATTAAGTGACAGGGTGAAGTCTGTGTCTGGACTGGAAGGAGAAAAACAAGGTGAAAATAAGAGTAAAAAATAAACAAAAACTAATTTCCAATTGTAAAGGTAAATATCTTATTGTCAGGTTTGCATAAAGTAATTGATGAAAACTTTAACATGATTCTAAATCTGTATTTCTCAAGGCAAGTGTCTCACCCGAGTCTATGGGAGGGAAGCACAATCTCCTTGATGTGGTCTCTGAGTTCCGTCAAAGTGGGCTGTTCTCCCTGCAGCTCCACTCTTATTGTCTGCTTATAGACTCGAATGTGCAGTTTCATACTGTGACGTGGCGCACAAATTATGGACTGTTGAAAGATGATAATGATTAGCCTCCTACCTTGAAGAAACATAAGGCCATTCCTCTTGATGAGGAGGCACACTGTTGTCTCAGATGCAAAAGACACCAAATGCCTATTAATCCATTTCTGTCCATTCAGATCCATTCCAATAACTTTAATTCATTTAAGCCCATTGGAAACCATCTTGAATGTGAACTCATGCTTTTCCCAGTTAGTCCACAAGATATAAACGGAGGCAAGCATCAGCTATTTCATCACATAGAACACTGACAGACAAGTCAAACACTGGAGGGGGACATCATAGATGATAAAGCTCTACCACCATAGGGGCAAAATACAGAGTTTATAATGCAGAGTTAGGTGCAACCAAATTGTCATGCTAGTAAGGCTAAATTAAAGTTTAGATATCACTGGCTCCAATGCTTTTCCCATAAATGAAAAGGGACAAAAGCAAACCTTTTTTGTAAGATTTTTTAAAGAACTGTGACTCAATGGATCTACTACCCGTAACTCATTAGTATTGGAGTGGCTGGCGCTAGTGAGCAAGGTACGGTGGAAAGTGTAAGTATATGGAAGCTCAGTGCCTAATCAACACACCTGAAGTTCATACAAGAGAAGCCATGAAAAACAGAAAGTCTTTGGAGGCCCATAGCCAGTGTACAAGTGGCTGAGTGAGAAAAGTCTTGTTTCCAAGAAAGATGGACACTCTTCCGTCTGTTTTTTAAAGGCCGACTGAAGCACTACATTTGCCTTGGGTTGCTATCAATGAGTATTAAATATTGTTTCAGCCCACTGCACTTGTATGGCAGGTTTTGGCAAGTCTTGTTTGCATATTGCAGCCCTTCTTTTCAAAGTAGAAGCCACTGTATGCAGTGGTTATACCAAGAGAGCTTGCACAGATTACATTACATCACAGGCATTTAGCAGACGCTCTTATCCAGAGCGACGTACAAGTGCATAGGGTATGATGTTTTCAAATGGAATAATTATATATATATATAAGCAGTTCCAATTTCAGAGGTCAGCTTCCATTCAGAAGAAGCTGTGAATACATTTAAAGGAAAGAAATTAAATGCAGCTGATGGAAATGTGATGTTAATGAACCATGTGCTAGGGAAGCTTTTGAGAGCCAGTTTTTCACAAATTATCTTTGGTATCTAAATACCCAGTTATTCTTCACGCACACTTAGGTTATTGTTCTTTAGATAGCAACTCCATCAAGTCTTGCTGCCCTGAAAAGCAGTGTGGGCCTAGGCCCAACAACCACCAACAATAAACCTTACCCTTGATTACATCATAAACCTGTGAGCGCACAATGCCTTCTCGGAGGTGTATTTAATCATGCCGGCAGCTTTTTATGTTTTCTATGGTCATTATAGGGAACTCCACGCAAAGATTACAACGAAATGTCAATGGAATGACGAAAACTATTTCAACTTTGACTGACCAGCACATCTCTTGTTTTTTCAAAACTCCAGCATGGGGACCAGGGCTACAGAATGATGGTAAAAATAAGAATCATCTCTGAGTATTGGTGAGAATCTGATATGGCCTAAAGTGCCTGGTGTTGCTGTTAGTGAAGAAACAAGAGAGGTTGAAATGGCTGAACAAACAAAGAAACAAAAGGTTGGTTTGGATCTCTAACTTTATCTCCAAATGTCAGCCGTGCAAAGATTAATGACATACTGTGGAGACTCCACAACAATGCCAAGGAAAGGAACGGCTCCTGAAGCCCTTCCAAATAATAAACAGGGCTACAACCTGCGGTAGAAAGGCTATGTTGGAAAAGTTCTTGTGATGCTGAATGTGCTGGGGGCAGAGTAATGCTCCTTCTAAAGGTCAGAGTTCATGCTACAATAGAGTACTCACTACATTGTGCTTTTCCATCAAGCCCATGCAACAGGGGATGCATTGTATCCTAAGTGTAACGGCCTTTCTGCCTTACTTTTTGGTATGATTGTTGGAGTGTTGTTCATGTGGGTCTTTAGATCCCCAGAGAAATGTTTTAAACATAGTCTGTGTCCTGCTCCTGGAGTAAAGTTATGTCCAGAAATCATAGGCAGCCATTATTTTGTGAGTTCTTTCTTTTATTATCTTTTTTAATCATTTGGGATGGTTTAAAATGAAATATCTTTGTCTCGGGCTACTGTTAAAGCACTCTGGCACACAAGTAAGTGATTCCTCTGGTCACTGGTTTGCATTATAACACCAAAACCAGGCATTTTAGGCCGCATCGGATTCTTACCGCTATTCGGGTACGACTCTTCTTTCTACAGCCCTGGTCCCTGTGCAAGAGTGTTGAAAACAAAACAGAGATGGGCTGTTCAGTAGCAGCTGGAGGAGTTCCCATTATTTCGTTGATATTTGGCAATAAAGTCCGACATATAAGTAGAACTCCGACCGCAAACATAAACATAATCAGCTGATCAAATGGTTAAATACAACTCCTAGAATGCATTGCGTGCTCACAGGTGTGTACAACGCCATTAGGGAAAGGTCGGTTTGTTTTCCCTGCAGCAATGTTCATGTCAAACGTCAGTAGCTTTAAAAAAAGTTGTCTGTGTAAGAGAGGCTAGCTTTTCAAAATCTTTTTAGGTAAGAACTGAAGGAAACGGGCAATATTAAAAGCGTCATTTGACTCGGGAAAGCGTATTGTCATCTACAGGTACTTACGGACTAGCCAGCAGTTTTCTAGTCGTCTTCTACGCAGCAATCTTTATCAAGCGTCGTTGAAAGCGTGACGTCCCCGCCGACCCACCCCCCCAACGAATTTGCTTTTCGCTTTCGTTTCTCACCAGAGGTTGGTGACTTTGTTTTAGTGCAAAACCACAAAATTCTTCTAGCCAGGAGAATCTAACGATGATAATATATTAGTCTGTTGCAATTAAAAATGTACATTTCATTTAGCGGAGGCTTTTATCCAAAGCAATGTACATCCAAGAAGCCAGTATATGCTCTTGTATACACGATCGAGGATCTAGTCCGGGCTATTTTTGATAAAGTTGGCATTACTAACCAATACAGCGTGAAAAATATCAACAGAGTTATTAATCTTCACATTATTTACTATATTTACTTACTTATCCACTTCCGTGTCACTCTACGCCAGCTGACGGAGTGTACCGTTGTAAATTCTAGTATTTTCTTCCGGTATCATGCTGCCACCTGACATAAAATTCCATGGCATATTCCATCTACGGCAAGAGAGTAGGGAGGGTTTAGAGCGATTAAACAGTCTAATAATAAGCAGCGGTGATCGATCTAATGGTTGCATTACAAAGCTTTAAGTCATACACACACGGGGTATTTATCCAAGGATCATAAGTGTTTAAACATCGTTGTTGCAAATGTTATTTAAACGCGTTTTGCTATTTAAAGCCATTTGCCTTTCCGTAGCCGCATGCTGACATTTTGGGTCTTACTGAACAGAAGACGCTGGATTTGGTATCCGCACGACAGTGACTATTTGGAGCTACAGAATGAGTCGAAGCTATAATGATGAGCTGCAGTACTTGGATAAAATTGGCAAAAATTGCTGGCGGATCAAAAAGGGGTTTGTTCCGAATATGCAGGTAAGAAACTAAATGGAACGAACGCTTTTGACTTGCTATTTAGCTAACCTATCCCACTCCTCGTTTCAGTTTGTGCCAAGATGCTTTTTTGCTCAATAGTCCAGGCAGTCAAAAAAATAGAATAGTTTGAATTATATCATCTGAATATAGATTCGAAACATGGGAAGAAATTAAGGTGCAGGGTATGAATCCCGTGTGAGGTCTTTTCTGTGCGTAATGTATATATTTTTCTCGTGTTAGTATGGATTTTCCGTCCATCACTAAAACAATCCCAACCCAAAACATCTTTTTCTTCATCATTTCTTATTCAAATGTAACTATATTAGCATCGTCACTTCCAACACGAACATTAGAGGTGCCTTTCAGGCATTTGTCAGATTGATTAGTTGTAATAGACTGTGTTGCTGAAGGCCCCATATGTCTAATACGTTTTCATTACAGGTTGAAGGGATATTCTATGTCAATGATCCACTGGAGAAACTGATGTTTGAGGAGCTACGCAATGCCTGTCGAGGAGGAGGTTGGTGTAACACTGTGCCATGTCGTCACTCATCAACATACATATCTTAGATAACGCTGTTAAAAGCAAAATTACTTATGGTAATGTCCACTGGAAGCTAAGCTTGTAATATCTTGATTATGCAGGTTTTGGTGGATTCCTTCCGGCTATGAAACAAATTGGAAATGTTGCAGCGCTACCTGGAATAATACATGTAAGTAATGGGACATGCCGAACACACACATTTTTAAATACCCCCAATTTTATGTCCTTAACTGTGTTTGGAAAACACTTTATTCTTCTGTAGAGGTCAATTGGTCTCCCTGATGTCCACTCCGGATACGGGTTCGCCATTGGAAACATGGCTGCATTTGATATGAGTGACCCCGATGCTGTAGTATCTCCAGGTATGTGATCCCCTTATGAGTTTTGTTGTTAGTTGTCCACTGGTGTGAAAGTGCAATATGTCTTGATCTTCATGCACATTTTATTGCTTTTTATGCTTGACTGAATGATTTCTATTCTTACCTTATTTTATGGTTTATTCTGTTATACATATTGCTTTATATGTGTGTATGTAAATGCACACACGACTTATTTTATTATTTTTTTAGATTCCCTTATCAGTCCCACAAGGAAAAATTTGTAGTTCTCTGGATTAACCCGTCCTACCATACAGGAGCAGTGAGCAACCACCATGTTGCTGATGTTTGAGGAGCTGCTTCATTTTACTTTATTTTATCTGTAATGTAGTCTCCCAGATAAAGAATTTTACACGATTGTATTTGTGACAATAAAGATCTTGAATATTTCTTTTGTTTGTGATTGCAGGTGGTGTTGGATTTGACATTAACTGTGGTGTACGACTGCTAAGGACAAACCTGGATGAAGGAGATGTCCAACCTGTAAAAGAACAGCTAGCCCAGGCCATGTTTGATCATATCCCAGTGGGGGTGGGCTCCAAAGGAGTAATTCCCATGAGTGCCAAGTAAGTGTGTTTTGTACAGGATGGAGAAAGTTGGTTCCCCTTTTATTTTATAAAGTTTGTGTTTTGTAAATTGTGTGCCCCTGAGTATATCATGGAATGTGTGAGTGTGTCTTCACTCTCACCCAAGTTATTTTTTCACATATTTTTATGCTAGTATGCAACATCAATGTGTGCATGTAACGTGTATACAATTTTTCCAAATCCAACACTCCATTCTATTTTTAGATGCTAGACATAGGCCAAGAAAGACAAATTAATTCATTTGGATCCAGGGTTGAGATTGTAAGAGGAGCATTATAATGGCATGTAATTTTTAAAAATAATGTAATTTATTAATTATGGATAATTGAATATTAAAGAAAGTATATATAAAAGAGATATCCTTATCAGTCCTGCAAGGGGAAATTTGGATTTCTCTGCATTTTTAACCCATCCTATCATATAAGAACAGTGAGCTGCCACCATGTGGCGCTCTGGGAGTAGTTAGGGGTTCAGGGTCTTGCTCAAGGACACCTTGACATGCTTTCTGCAGGACCGGAGATTGAACCTGTAAACGTCCAATTGCCAGACGACCGCTCTAGCGACTGAGCTATGGTACCCCGGAATATCACTCGTACTTGAAGATGCATTAATGATTTTTTTATCTAATACTGCTACTTTTGGCTAATCCCGTTAGAGGTTGCCAAAATACATCATCCATAAACATCTATTCCTGTCCTCTGCATCCTGTCATTCTTCACCACTCCCAATGTAAATCTTATCATCTTCAACTCTGCCAGCTCCATCTTCTGTCTGTCTGTCAGTGCTACTGTCTCCACACCATAAAACATAGCTGGTCTCACCACCATCTTGTATCCTTCTCTTTCATTTTTGCTGGTACTGTTGTGTCATAAATCACCCCTGACACTCTCTCTCTTCTTCACCTCCCTTCCACATTCCCTGTGACTTTGAGCAGTTGACTCCAAGCATTTAAACTTGCCCACCTTCCTCACCTCTACTCTTTGCATCCTTACCATTCTGCAGTCCTACCCTCTCGTTAATGCCTCTACTGAGTATATCCTATATGAGTTTATGCATATCCTACTGACTTTCATTCCTCTTCTCTCCAGTGCATAAATCCAGCTCTTAGGCTTCCCTCAACTTGATCCCCACTCTTGCTACAGATCACAATTTCATCTGCAAAACTAGTCCACAGAGACATAGAGATGCTTGATCTCATCCATCAACCTGTCTATCACCATTGCAAACAAGAAAGGGCTAAGAGCCAATCCTTGATGTTACCCCACTTCTACACTGAACCCATCATCATTCCTACTGTACAGCTCACCACTGTCACACTGACCTTATACACATCCTCTGCATCACGCTTATATACTTAAGTCACTCCCGACTTGCTCATAGAGTACACACCTCCTCTCTCAGCACCTTGTCCAATGTAACTCCTGACCTTCTCTATATTTCCCCTATCAAAATTCTCAAAGCAAACATTGCATCTGTGGTTCTCTTTGTGTCATGAAACCATACTGCTGCTCACTAATCATCCCTTTTCCCGCTAGCCTAGCTTTCACTACCCTTTCCATGTCTTCATGCCGTGGCTGATCAACTTTATACTTCCGTAGTTACCACAGCTCTGCACATCTCCCTTATTCTTGAAAATTGGTACCAGTATTGTTCTTCTCCACTCCTCAGGCATCCTATCACTCTGCAAGACTGTATTAAACAGTCTAGTTAAAAACTCCACTGACATCACTCCTAAACACCTCCATGCCTCCACAGGTATGTCATTTGAGCCAACCGCCTTTCGCATCTTCATCCTCTTCACAGCTGCCTTCACTTTCTCCTTACTTAGTTGAGGTAAAATAAGAAATTCCTTTATTAGTTCCACAGGGGGAAATATACATTGTTTCAAGCAGCAAAGGGTTAAAGCAGAAGTAAAATATATAAAAAAATCTCAGGCAATTCCTGATTTACTATCTCCACATCATCTAATTTCTCTCTCTCATTTTCTTCATTCATCAGCCCCATAAAGAGCTCCTTCCATCTTTTCACCAGACTCTCCTCATTAGCCAGCAAATATCCATTTCTATACGTTATTGTTCTAACCTGTTGCTTATTCTTCCCAGTTCAGTCCCTCTACTTTCCCAATCAGTACAAGTCCTTTTCCCCTTCCTTAGTCTCCAACCTCTCATACAACTCACCATATGTCTTGTCCTTTGGCACCTATCTTCACTTCATGCTACACCTCCTTGTCTTCCTTTTAGCTTTCTTCATCTCTCTGGTTGTCCCACTTCATCTTTGCTCACCTGTACAGTGGGGAAAATACGTATTTCACCCCTTGCTAATTTTGTGAGTTTGCCCTCTTACGAAGAAATAAACGGTCTATACTTTTCATGGTAGGTTCATCTTAACAGTGAGAGATGTGATATCAAAAAAATCCAAGAAAATCACGGTATTTGAATTCCTTCCATGAAAAGTGTAGACCGTTCATTTTGTCAGAAAATCAGCAGGGC
>OMLC01046852.1:0-35425 GCA_900302585.1 Regalecus glesne | reverse complement strand
AATGTAGTGTAAGCTGTTAAATGCAAGAAGGACTGCAGTGACTTGTACATCGGGGAGACCAAACAGACCCTAGCCAAGAGGATGGCGCAGCACAGGAGAGCCAACTCGTCGGGTCAGGACTCTGCGGTCTACACCCACCTACAGGCGAGTGGCCACTCATTCAAGGATGATGATGTTCATATCCTTGATAGGGAGGAACGCTGGTTTGAAAGGGGGGTGAAGGAGGCCATTTATGTCCAGAGGGAACGACCGTCTTTGAATAGGGGTGGTGGCCTGAGAGTACACCTATCATCATCTTACAATACCGTGATTTCAAACATTCCCCAGTCCTCTGTGAATGGTGCTCATTAACACTGAATGTGCAGTTGATCACCCAACTTGCATATGAGCCCAGCCTATTGTTGTGTGGCATCGATGTATTGAAGGCTGAGTATGTTGGAGTCAGCTCAGACTGGAGATGTCACCCGTTTGAGTGGTGAAATGTTTCTGAATGAACTTCTGATCCAGTTGAACCGATTCACCTCATTTGCGGTTCCTGAATGATCGAATATGCATCAAGACGTTTTAAGAGGGGGTCAGCCTTGCAGCCACCATACATTTCTATGGGTCGTAATTTTGATTGGCAGTTCTTTACTCCTATAGCAGTTGGTCCGGAAGCGTGGAAGCGTCTTTGGGCGGAGTTGACGCCCCCTCCCGGAAGCCAGAGTGCAAGCGGCCAAGGCACGGGACAGCGACCGTGTGGAATTTGTGTTTGTAGAGCCTCCAAGACCTTGAGGTGAGTTATTAAACTGTTGTAATCTAGTTTCTATTTTTGATTTTATTAACACAGTTGAGGTGCAAATTGTTATTAATGAATTCTCATATTAGCTGTGACGCTGGCTCGTTCTCTTCATATTCGCACAGTTGAACTATTGTAGGCGCTGTAGAAACGGCGTTTATTAGATGTCACTACTAAAAGAATGGAGCTTTCTGTGGCACACTCTATTACTTGGACGAATCCAACATCTGCCGTTTCGAGTGCGACTTGTTGACTTTCGTTGTCTGCTGTCGAAGATGGTTATATGATATAGCATCGACATGGATAAGAGCGTCATCTCTTCTTGCCGTCACATGCTGCCTCTATCATAACTCAGTGGCAGGGTCGTGCAGAGACTTTTTGAAGGGCAGGGGCTGAAAATGGAAAAAGGGGCACATGGAAGAAAACGTGTTAACATGTCATCTTTATTTATGCATCTAATTACAGTGACCCCTATCTAAAGAATATTATTATCACACAAGTTATTTTTTAGATGTTAACGTATCGTTTTATCTTATGTTTAAAACTTAAATGGTCACTCTAAATGGCGCTTTGGTGGTCGGGGTAAAAGGGGCAGGGGCTCGAACTCGCCTCGTTTTGGAAACTCGTTCAAAGGAGTCGTCATGAGAATTACTCTCCAAAACACCTGAGATCTGATCCGAGAAGTGAAAACAAGCCCATCTTATGAGAAGGTTGGGTTCTCACGGCCTTGCCAGTTTAAGGACACCGTCTTCGCACAAACTCTACAGATGTCCTTGGGTCAAGGTGCTCTTTTCTTCACCCTGCTTCACCTGTTCTGTTCATTAACAACTCAACTATTCACGGTTGATCGATAATAGACCAAAAAAGATGGCTTCCCCAATAGTCATACATTTTTATTCTATTCTATCAAGTCAAATCAGTTTTATTTGTATAGCCCGTTATCATGAACTACAAATGTATCTCAGTGAACTTTACACTGACGAAACCTCTTGTCCTACCTGTATCTACTAAAATCTACCAATAGCTCATGATAATAACTAGCTCCGATAGTAGCTTGACTTGACTCTTTGCGGCTGTAAGCCATCACTTCAGCAGTATAATGATAGAAAGGTGCTCAGCAAAGGCAATAGACTTTGCTCCTTGTCTACGTGTTCTGTCATTCATGCCAATGTTCTGAGCCCCTGCAAGCTAACCAGCCAGTTGACAGCTGGTGTCTCATTATTGTACATTTTGACATGCTCTCCAGTTTTAGCCAGGCTGGCGTTGACCAAATACTGTTTTTAATACACGCCCCCGTGAATATGACGACAGACCATTGCAGCCCACTGTGTGAGTATAAACAGAGACAAGGGTTTAAGCTGTATCCAATACATAAAAGCATGTCCTACTTTGCCATTCGACCCTGAAATGCTTCTCCCATTAAATGTCCATGGGGTGTATTTGGAATAAATTGCGATATTGAAATTTTCCTATTGCACTTTTGAACTGCCGAACCAGGTCCTGATATAAAACTACCTTGAGTCTGGATGTCATTAATCAGTTACTAGCAAAGACCTGTTCAACTACTCCTTTCTCTCCTCCTCCTCCTCCTCCTTGAGGTTGATTGAATTCCTAACCATGAAATGCGTCCTGCGCTAACAGAGGTGGGCTGGCAACATATTAATTTGAACAACTGTACCCATTTTGAAATTGCCCCAACAAACCAAAGGGAAATTCTGGTATTTATTTTTCCTGCTGTTGCATGTTGTCATTTTCAGTTTCAGTTTCACTTTCCTCCACACTGGCTGATCTGGAAAAGTCAGAAAAGTCAGAATTAGTTTATTGGCCTTGAAGGTTTTCACCTACATGGAATTTGACTTTGGTTTTATGGCGCCCACAGGTACTTCAAATAGAATGACAACACCATAATCTTCACATATACACACACACACAAGGATTGACTGTATACATACAGGGGAAAATAAGAAGTAATAAGCCACAACAGTGCGGAGAACGTATCGGATATATTCAAATAAATGAACCAGGTTACTTACATAGATGCCTGAGGTAGATGTACATGACGGAACATACCATTATATATACAATGTACATTAAAATATATACAAGACATATGGTTTGACTTTGACAATGTAAAGTGTTCATTTGAATGTCATCCCATAGAAAGAAACCGTTGATATCTAAATAAAAAATAGGACAATCAAAATAGTCATTTTTTCCTCAATAGTCCAATTAGTATAAAAAATCCAAATAATTATAATCAGATCATCAGAGTTGTAGACGACACTTGGAGGAATGTCGAAACGGTCTCCTATTTTTTAGATGCATACCCAGATGATCTGATTCTTTCTTTTTTTTACTACATGGATTATTGAGCAAATTTTTTAAAAGATTTTATATCTGGCTGTTTTGCTTTACAGTGCTCTGTAGCACCTACCAGAGGGGAGGAGGTGGAACAAGTTGTGAGCAGGGTGTGATGGGTCGGCAGTGATGTTGCCTGTCTGTTTCCTGACTTTAGAGATGTATAAGTCTTGAAAGGAGGGCATATTGGCGCCAACGACCTTTTTCTGCAGACCTGACTGTTTGTTGAAGTCTGTCCCTGTCCAGTTTGGTGGCCATTCCAAACCAGACAGTGATGGAGGAGCAGAGGACAGACTGGGTCATTAGAGTGTAGAACTGAACCAGCAGCTCCTGAGGCAGGTTGAACTTCCTGAGCTGATGGAGAAAGTTCATCCTCTGCTGGGACTTTTTCATGATTGTGACTATGTTAGGTGTTTCATTATCACATTTTGCACTTATTTTAAGGAAAATATCCTTTCCCAGTTACCAATTTTTAAATAGAGTAAAAAAGTTCATTGGCATTTCATGGAATAAAATCTCATGATTTGTATGTAGTCAGGAATGATCTCTGGACATACAGAAGCTCGTACTCACATTTATAAATATATATTTTTTAATAGACATTTATCATCCCACATCCTACCTAGGAACTATCTGTTGTTCTGTTGAGTGTAAGGCGGGTGAGCACTTCCTGCTTGTATAGGTAACTTCTGAATGTCAGAAGAAAAATGGTGAAATGCAGCAAAGCATTCTGTTAATTTTTTTGTGCTATGTATTTTCTTATTTCACAGATGGCATATGCCAGAGATAAACTATACAATGGCTACATACGGAGAAAAATGCCAATGATTGTGAACACTGTGAAAGTGACACATGTGATGCCTTACCTGCCTTGTTTGACTTCCCATGACAGGGTAAGTTTTTTGAGGTTAACTAGATTTTTTTCAGAGATGCTTTGGTCTCGCACCCTACCTAGGGTGTCTGTCTCCCATTAACCCAAATTGTAAAGTCACTCTATGGTCAACTTGATGGCTGACATGGAAACTATTAAACCCTATTAAGTAAACCTTTTTGAAAATTCAAAGCAAGCTGAGCGTGCTTCTCAGAAAAGTATTTAGCTGCAGCTGCTATTTGCATTGTGTTTAGATGTGATGTTTACCACTTGTATTACTTGCTATACATTCTGTCATGAGCAGGAAGAGATAGAGGCAAAAAGAGAGAACAGAGGGAATTTCAACGCAATGCAGCTTCTTCTGGAAAGTCTGCGAATGAGGGAGAACTGGCCAGAGGAGTTCATCCGGGCTCTCGAGGAGTGCGAACATTACACTTTGGCCGCTGAGATCAGAGCTGAATACAACTCTCTGAGAGGCCTGAGCAGTAAGTGGTCAATTAATCTGCCAAGCACACTTCAATTACAGTGGGTCCAATAAATCAGTGATTCTCAATCTACCCTAGATACCAGCAGTACTGCTGGTTTTCTGTTCTGCCAGGTAGTTAATGACATTCACGTGTTGTTCCAGTTATTCTATTCTCCAGTCAGGGAGCTTTTAGACCTGGAATATCAAGTAAATATTATAAAGGACCAGGCAGGATATAAAACCAGCAGTATTAATGTTCTCCACAGGACCAGGTTGAAAAGCAAATCAATAGCATGCATAAGAATAATTCATATAATGACTGGATAAGGATTTTTGCCTTTATCTTTTGTTACAGTGCTGATCATATTAAGTGGTTATGTTTTCTGCTTTGCCCCAGATCCCAGTCCACCCCCCTCTCCATCTGATGTCGTGAGGGTTCACGTCCATCCAGTACCCCCTGCCAGTCAACCTTTTCCTCAAGAAAGTGCTGATAATGGGCAGGCTCCGGCCTCATCCCCATCAATCAAGTCAGAACCTGTCGTGTCCCCGCCAGAAGCCCCCATGCAGGCAGAATCAACCCCAAGCACTGCCCCTCGAGCTGCTGAGGGTGTAATGTCTTCAGAGCCCAAACTCACAACACCACAATTTTCCCAAGCTAGGGTGGTGCTGCACCCTCCGTCAACACCTCCCCATTCCCCTGAAGCCACACGCCGTCAGGCCATGGCAGCACTACCATCTCACAGAGAGATTCCTGAAGATGGCAAAATTTCATCATTGGGGTCTGAGATGAGCCCTGAGCCAGAGCCTGCTGTCGATCAATATGAAGCACTTACCTCTGCCGAAAATACAACAACCAGGGAGGATGGTCCATCACATAGTCCGGCTTCAGATGAGACAGATCTGGCTGAGGTGGCTTGTTCGACCACATTTACTCCAGAGAAGGTACCAGTCCAGGACACCGCCCAACCACTATACAATCTGGCTGTCGATGACCGTGAAGAAAATTCAGAATCTGTTGTCACCCAGGTAAAAATATTGAGAATAGCGAAATATTGCTTAACTAAAACAATCCAAACAAATCACACAAAAATTGAATCCGTGGATCTGGATTTTTCATTTCATGACTCATTCAGGTGACATCTTCAGTCTGAACTGACTTCAGGTGTCCCCACACTTAGACTAAAGATCTCACCTGTGTGAGTGATGAAACATTTCTTTCAGTAAACACTGTATCCAGGTAAATGCTGTATTGTTTATGGATTATTAAGCATACATAAATACATTTTAAATGAACACCATGAGTTTAAAAACCCACCACATCTGAACAAACGAGCTATAATTTCTAGATCTTGTTTGAACGTACGGAGAGTTAAACAAAATACTGATAGACGTTGATTTTACCTCTAGGTCACTGGATACAGTCGGCACCCAGAGGCCACAGGCCCCACAACACCCCTACTGACCAGTACTGACACTTCAACGCACTCCATCGGTCATGAGGATGATGTGTGTCTCAGTAAGCCTGGGCAGCTCCTCAGTATCCAACAAACTAATGCCATCCCGACCATTTCAGTACCAGAAGAGGAACCCTACTCTGGTGACAGTGGCCGCCTGGAACTAAGCGACTCTGTGCCCGTGTCACTGCTCTGCAATGAACCCGAGGAGAACTACTACGAGTCAAACTGCCTGAGCTCGTTGGGAAGGCAGGAAGTGCTGGTCAATGTGGTTCATGTGGCAGAGGAGCCTTCCATCCAGAACCAAGATGGCCAATCACCAAGCATGGTGAGGGATGCTGTAGACCCATCGAACAGCCTTCCTGCTCATAACCATGACACCCAGATCCAGACAGGGGTTGAAAGTGTGTCATCTACAGCTCCCCAGAAAACTGAGGAGCTCACTGGAAAAGAAGCCCAACTACCTGAAGGAAATGAGGTGCAAATCCTTAATGGCCAAGCTACTACTGTGCTGACCAAAGAGCCTGCTTCTGCTCCACCTGAGAATTGTCACTCCACTGAGTCTGAGTTAGCTGAGTTGACCCCAGAGCAGGGCCAACAGAATCCAAGAGAGGGGATATCCAGGTCCATACTGCCACCTAATACAAAGTACTTTTTGACAGCTGCTGGAGTGGGCACCTTTGCACTGTTGATGGCATGGAAGCTGAGAAAGTAAGAGGGATATGGGGCTCAAGGAAAGGACAATTGTGTTTTGAGGTATCTGAAAGAATCTTAAAGAGTATGCTGCCTTATTGTAGTCGAAATACTTTGGGGGCTCAATCAAGTTCTCTGGGTTAAAGTAAGTTAACATTTACAATCAGATTTAGCTGATTTTGAATGCTTAATCACTGCTTTGTCTATTGTTCAGTCGATGAGTATTTTATTTGTTCATTCAAAAATCTAGTAATTCAAGGGGTTTCTTTCAATCGTGGACAGTAAGAGTCTGCTTAAGGCTTCACGTAATCACTTAGAAAATCCTCTTAATAGATTGATAAATGGAATTGTTCTTATATAGTGCTTTTCTAGTCTAATGGCTACTCATGTGCTTTACATGTGAATGGGCCAGCAGCCGTAGACACAAATAAAAACACCTACTTTGTAATTATAAATAACTAGCACTATTGATTTAGTATTTATCCATTGTGCCCTCTCCCCAACTAGAAGTTGAGCCCATAAAGTATGCACCATGACATCAAACACCGAAGTAGTGGACGTATATATATAGCCCAATGTATTCTATTGTTAGGTTCACTAGGCAGCTGATTACTGTGAAGTATGAAATAGGATGAGACTGTCCTAGATTGAGATAAATCACTTGAGTTACAGGCTTATTTCATTCTTTTTTTTTAAGCGCTCTCCCCTCCTTTGGTAATTTCCTTGAAGAAAACACACACACACACACACACAGAAAGGTCTGTGTGTGTGTGGAGACTTTGACTTGAAAAAAAACACTTTATTTTATCAAATTATAACAAATTGTGCATTTCATCAGTCCAAGCAAAAAATCAGAGAATGAAATGGAGAGAGACTGGGAGAGAGATTTTTGAAAAGAACCTTTTTTCACATTAAAGTATAACAATATATATATTTTAATCAGACAGACAGACAGACAGACAGACAGACAGAGAGAGAGAGATGAGTATTCTCTTGGTTATGGTGCTGACCTAGCTGCAATTAATTAAATTGGATGTTCATGCCAAAGGAAATACTTCTCACAGCATGAGCTATTACTGTTCTCTTGCTGGGTACAGTTTTGAAGTAGCCAATGCACTTTCTGTATTTATTTGTATATACTCCATATCCATGCAAGTGTCACTTGAAAGGCAAATTAGAATGAATTTTAATATGTCGTCCTTTTTTTTCAACAAGTTGGTTCAAAGAGTGAATGCTTATTTTAATTAATCTACCTGTTATGTTATCTGTCATAATTGCGTTTTCATATTTGATTTCTTTAAGTTTTTCAGTGAAAACAAAGTTTAAGCTCCATTATAAGTGGGATATTCTAAGTATGCCCGTTAAAATGATGATATCAATATGTAAACTACAGTTTAATTCTAAATATTTAGCACAAGATACGCCAAGTCTATGGGGGAGTAATGATGCAGCAAATACATTTCTGGAGACATTTGAATGGCAAGAGTAAGTTTTGTTGAGTCTTGACGGTGTGTGCTTATACTGTTGACAACAACATCAATAAAAAAGTAACGGTAAAAAAAACGTTCCGCTGTTGCATGTGCCGAACGGTAGTGATGGTGAAACCTTATTTCTTATTTCCTCATATCTGTCTAGCTGTCCTGCTCCACAGGCTGAACTAACGCAATCAAGCCCATGTTGACTGACAGGCCTTCTGGCAGTCTGATTGGTGGAGCCATCCGTCATCCACTCCTTCCGTCCTCCTTAGTTCTGAGCTGTGTGCGTGTACGAGCACGCGTGTGCGTACGTCCTTTACACAGACAAGACAAAAATGTCTCCGTCAGCAAGTCAAGTCAGCTCAACACAGTCCAGTCGGTGTTATCTATGGAGGCTACCGGCGTTTAACAAGGGCTATATGAAGCGCCCAGCGTTCGAACCGGAAAAGAGGTGTAAACGGGTCTGATCATTTCCGCTTTTCACTTCCGTACACTGGTTGACTGCATCAGTAGGGGATCTCCTCTGAGGTAACTGCTAAGTTTCGCTAAAATTCTTATTTCTGATCAATCTGTAGCATGTTTGTGTGATTAAAGTGTCACGAATGTTAAAATACCAGAAACAGCAACATCTGAACGGCAGTTTTTGTTGTGTGCCAAGCTGCTCTGTGTTGGGAAAATGTATCTCTGGCGTAAGTTTTCAAAGGAAGAGTCAGTCAGGGCGATATGGGTCCGAAACATTATGCATGATAACTTCGTCATAAGGAGACACATCACTGACTGCAGTCGGCATTTTATGCCAGAAGGTTATCATTGAAGGGGACTGACGCTGTTTGAAACCCGGGGCGATTCCTGTGTTTTTCACCTGGAACAACTGCAGCCCGCCGGTCGCTCGGCCAAACGTGTGGGAAAGGACACAGCGGCGAGAGTAGGATGAGGTGCCGATCAATACCTGCGTGGTTTTGAGGTGTCACGACTATGATAGCAGACCAGAACCTGCATTTATGGACCTGGCCTAGGAAAATATTCTCGCACAGCAGCAGGTCATCAAATAGCTGCTACAGAGGCGACTGGAGGAGGTTTCACTGTGGCAGAAGTTTGGACTTGAAAGATACAAGACCTCCGGTGAGGACGTCAGGTTTTACACAAGGTAGGTGTAAGGTAGGAAACGTTAAAAACGTTTTTAAATCACTTCAGTGAATTCTGCTACTGTGTGTGCCAGTTAGTCCGCCAATAAAGCTTCAGTACACAGGAAGCTACTAGTTGTGCTAATTTCACATGACAATCAACATAGTCCATATTTTATGCACATGTATATGTATTGTGTGTTAAGTTATTGAATCTGTGATTAATAAGAAGTCTCAAAATCCCAAAGCTATGCCTACAAGATAGTTGAAGTATGGATATTGCAGGGATATTTTCTATTCTATTCTTCAACTTGATCAATCAGAAATACCCACGGAAATTGGATTTCGTATGGCCCACACAGTTACTCGACCAATAAAGGATATCAATCCGTTCATGATGTATGACAACAATCCAACATGTTCTTACAATTGCACCCCCCCTCAGATTTGCCAGCTACCGCCATTTCAATGCATTTTGGTTGCATCAGGTGGGACCTGTCACTTGGTGAATTGTCCGTATTGGACAGGCTTCATCTACCACAGTGATTACATACTGCTGTCCCAATGCTTTTATAGGTATAGTGTGTGTGTGTGTGTTTAGTATACAAAAGTTGTTAACCATATGAGTAGAGGTATACCAAATTTGTTGTGATAGAAATATTTACTGTCAATCAATTTTGCTCAAATGACCTTAATTCACTAACAGGTAGAATATAGCCATTTATCAAGTGTCTCAGAAGAATGTGCTGTTGTATTTGTGAATATGGTGTTTACATAGTTGAGAATATGCTGGTGGCCAAATGAAAACAGTTGCAGTGTAAATATATTCATTCTGAGAGGCTTGATGAACACATGCTGTACAGTCTTTGAAATGAAACAGACTGTGTAATTTAACAGAATACCCAAAACCATCCCTGAGCATAGCCTACTCTCAAGCTGTGTGGTTTTTCATTCTTCTGCATTGACCAATGACAAGCTGCTCTGACACTGACAGTACCTCTCAACTTGTCTTTATTTGAAACTGGTGGAAAAGAAGATACAGCATCAACTCATTCTTTCATTCATTTATTTATTCATCGCAGTTGTTTTTAAACAAAGCAATATTTTAGAAATCTGAAACAACTGCCAGAACGGTAGTAGCTAGTCAACATTAAACCTAGCAGCTATCGTAGAGACACATAAGACCAGCGCGCCATGTCGACAAAGACCAGTATAAACACACAGGACAACGTAGTAATTATACTGTTTGCAGTATAAACCCATCGCTAAAATTCATTCTTCCATCTGATTGTCTTAATTTTCTGTGAGCAAATATACGGATAAACTAACTGATAGCATACAAGTACACAACTAAGGGTACTTACAGTTAGCTAATGCTAACGAGTGTTATTAGCAAAAGCTACAAATGTACCTTCATAATCATGAATAAAGGAGGAAGCATAAAACCTAAATCCCTTGTCTAACAGAGTCCTTGGGGCTCTGGACGTCCGTTTGGCAAAACCGTGCACATCGGTAATTGTTATTCGGAACAGCTCCTGTAAACACCGGCTGTAGAAGGTCACCATAGCTCAGCTGTGTTTTTACCTCAGCAACGGACGGCCGGAAGCTGCCGGAAGCAAAGACCACTGTTTTTTTAGAACCCGGAACAATGTTGCGCATAACGTCTATTATTTGTGAGAGCCAATGGTGTAGAGTACATATAGCCGGCTGTCTCATTTAAATGGCGTTTCACGGCCACCAGTGCGGTCAGGATGAAATTGCCGATGAGGACGAAACTCTCACGAAGCAGCCGCAATCTGGGAATGAGATGCCCGTTTATCGTGCCGACGACCCGGACGACGGAACGACCGTGGCCTCTGGAAGTGCCTCGTTTGACCGACGCAAGTCCAACTCGACGGCGAGGCGTGGGACCGACTCCCTGAAAAAGAGCAGGCCGCGTAGGTTGTACCACCACGGGCTACGTGTATTAGCTGGTCTTAAAGCCGTTGCATGTTTACAAAAATTAAAGGCTGTCCTAAGACTCCGTTAAGATGTGATTGCAGGGGTCGAGGATACTGATATTTAGTATGCAAATAACCCAATATGAACATGATAAGTCGCTCTTACAAACTATTACCAAAGGAAATATATAGATAGTAGGGCAATGGTATTGTAATTGAAAGTAAATTAGCTGTGTTTGCAGTATATAGTCGAGACCTATTTCGCAACAAGATGGCGTTAGTCGTGCACACTGTTCCTTGGCTTCAAAGGATGCAGTTGCTTGTCATTTGACAAGACATTGAGCAATTGGTGCAATTTTCCCTTATTGGCACAAACGCCTTTTCATGGTATAATTATTCTTCGTTCGACTAAACTATTTACGGCGGAAATATTTTAGATGAGCATGACTAACTAGTACGTCTCACTGTCCATCCCGTGTAGCGTTCCCCTGGTTTGGGATGGACATCGGAGGCACCCTGGTGAAGCTCGTCTACTTCGAACCTAAAGACATCACGGCAGAGGAGGAACAGGAGGAGGTGGAGAACTTGAAAAGTATCCGGCGTTACCTGACCTCCAACACGGCGTACGGGAAAACTGGCATCCGAGACGTTCACCTAGAGCTGCCGGAGTTAACGCTGTGCGGCCGGACGGGAAACCTCCATTTCATCCGCTTCCCTACACACGACCTGCCGGCTTTCTTGCAGATGGGCCGGGACAAACACTTCTCCAGCCTCCATACCACACTGTGCGCCACAGGAGGTGGTGCATACAAGTTCGAGTCCGATTTCCGCACGGTGGGTCTTTCCTACTACTCCTTGTGTGTAATGTGAACCTGATTGAGGAGAACATAAGAGAATATATCACATAATGTAGTCCAGTCATTTCATCTGGATACAGCATGGGGGGGCATTGTAGCTCAGTGGTGGTCCAAAAGCGGCTGGTTTCGGACCAACCATGGGGTGTCGGGTAAAGCAACCACCCATGACCCCCAAAGCGCCATCCAAGTCCGTATCCAACCCCTCTTTATGGAGACTAATCTTGGCATATAAAAAAACCTCTCACTTCATCCGGATACAGCCCATATTGAAATGAAGTTTCACTCATACAGATGACATCTTCAGTCTGAGTTGACTGCAGGCATCCCCACCCTTACAAACAATAGCTGGGTAGGTTGTGTTTTATCAATTTGATTTTCTCTGAAAGGATGATTTGTGCAACAATTTAATGAAATAGGTTGCTGTTGCCCTTAACTGAAGCTTTTTTTGGTAACACTGTATGTTACATAAAGATGCAGAAACTGAATTATTGAAAATATTTAAGGGGGAATGCAACTCATTTTCACTTCATATAAACATCTCTCATTCCTTATCCCTCTGCTCTCATTTCCTGTTTCTCTGCATTCTGCTGACCCTATGTCGTGAATGATGTCACCCTATGTCTGTATTTTTAAAAATAGATGGCCGATCTTCAGCTTCACAAGCTGGATGAGTTGGATTGTCTGATTCGGGGAGTGCTGTACATTGATTCGGTGGTTTCCAGCCCTGCAGAGTGCTACTACTTTGAGAACCCTACGGACCCAGTGCACTGCGTCCAGAAACAGTACACACTGGAGAATCCCTACCCTCTGCTCCTGGTCAACATAGGGTCTGGGGTCAGCATCCTGGCTGTCTACTCAAAGAACAACTACAAACGAGTTACTGGGACCAGGTATTATGCGTAGGAATTTAATTTAATCATTCACCTGACACTATCGTTCATTAACTAGGTGTTTTTGAGGAGCTGTTAGTGCTGTAATGTTTAATTAGCAATGCTTTTCATTAACTGCACGCATTAAGTCTTGGTTAATAAGAAATTACTCCTTGAGTCCTTATAAGTCCTCATAAAAGGCTATACAATATTGATAACAGCATAATAAACGTGTGTCCATCTCTTAGTGATACTTGCAGAATATGCAAATCCTACTTTTACACACTTGTCCTAGATTGTAAGTTCAATCTGCATCCAACCTTTTGGCAGCACTGACTGGCAGCATTGTTCTTGATGGTCCATTGAAAGTAATGTAACACAAAGCCTTGTGGTGCACCAGTGCTGAGAGTCAGAGGGCATGATATTTTTGCATATATGACGGCCTTTTCGGAGTCTGTCATATTTGCACACCGAGGGGTGGCCTCTACCCCTGCTCACCCCCACTTACCATGTTGCTTAATGTTAGAATATAAGTATTACTTCTTGTTGTTTGTGGCCATTTTGACTTGTCCATCTCTGTTTGAGTTTGTGTTTGTATCTTAGTGCCTCCTTCTTCTCTCAGCCTAGGTGGTGGGACCTTCCTCGGCCTTTGTTGCCTCCTGACTGAATGCTCCACTTTCGAAGAGGCACTAGAGATGGCCTCACAAGGGGAGAGCACCCGTGTGGACAAACTGGTGCGGGATATCTATGGAGGCGACTATGAGAGGTTTGGGTTGCCAGGCTGGGCGGTTGCCTCAAGGTAGGATTTATTTCTTTATTTATGTCAGTTTTTTATTCAGCTACTCGTCAAAAATGTGTTCCCTTGTCATCCCCTACACAAAGCAAGTCCCATTTCATTTTATCTAGCTTTGGTCCCAGACCAAAGTTATATTTACTCAGCCTTTTTCATGAGGGGGGTGTTTTTTGAAGCTATGAATATCATCTTTACAAAATGCGAATAGGACAATTCCAAGTGCCACTCCCTTCGTTTTGTCAGCCTAATGTAACTTGAATAGCTTGTGAAGTGAAGTACTCGATAGAATGTAAATATTACCACAGTCTAAATTTGTCATCAATAAAGTGCTTGCTGATATCAATTTCACCTCCCTAAGTGATGAAACAATTTTACATTGTGGTCTGCTTTATATGTTGACCCCAAATTCCGACAGTGTGCTAACAGCAAGCCATTAATTTTGTTTTCGGTAGTTTTGGCAACATGATGTCCAAAGAGAAAAGGGAGGCTGTCTCCAAAGAGGACCTAGCAAGAGCAACGCTTGTCACCATCACGAACAACATTGGCTCCATTACCAGGATGTGTGCTCTCAATGAGGTTAGTCTGAGTGAGAAAGACTCTCCCACCTGTTTAGTATTTGTTGAAGACTTGTTGCAGAGAGCGGTTCTGCTTCAGGAAGTTGTGTTCAGGGAAGGGGGAGAAAGCTGATAATTTTTTATCAGTGAAGTTTTGAGCAGGATTCAAAATTATGATTTTGAAAGTTTGTGGTACACAGTTCAACCCAAGAGAGGGTTGAACTGTGTATTAACATGCCGCTCTTGTCTTGATTGTGTTAAACTAAGGTCTACCCTGATTACATTTACATTTGAAATTTAGATACATCTTTGGTATAAACACTGAAATCTGATGTATCTTTCCCTTGTAATTCCAAATTGCTGCACACCTCAATTCCTTTTAAAACATTTTCAACAACTGTGGGACAGTTATTCAACAGCATTAGCACGTAATGGGCGTTCAGGCTAACTGATTAGTGTTTATACATCTACTATAGATATATTGCTGATTTGTTGTATTTTTAGCCTTCATCATCATTCAGAAGCAGTCATGGCAATTATGGCGCTCAAGTCAACATCTCTCTCTCAGACTACCCTCTAGATATAAAATCCAGTAATTCAAGTGATTTCTATCAATCTTGGACTGTATATGCCTTTTTCATGCTTCACGCAATCATCAGCTGCCAAATGAGTCCAACAACAGAAAACATATGAATATATACTTCCACTTCTTTACATCATGTTACATATGTTATTCATTTGACGTCTAGGACCGTATGAGGCACAATTGATAGTGTATACATACGAAATCAATGGCGTTTGCTATTTATAATTACAAAGCAGATGTTTATTTCTGTCTACTGCTGCTGGCCAATTCCTCTTGTTTACGGATGACATTTTAGGTTTGTAAATAATAAACCATATCTCTGACAAACATAGGCTGCACAGGATTTTCCAGGTCATTGAATTATCAATCTCTCTGTCTGCCAATGACCAAATGTAATAGTTTAAATTGGTTTAATGATATTCACGTTGAACCTAGCTTTAAATGGACACTCTGTTAGCCCAACATATGTTTATTTTTTAACATTTTTTTCTTTCTACTATTGCTTAGATGTCTACTATTGGTAGATGTCCCCTTCTGTTTGTTTATACACACACACACACCTAAAGTGCTATTTGATCAGTGACACATTGAAAACATCTGTGACCCTCTGAATGTGTCCTCTGGTCTCCGGCACCAAGATTTTAGCTGCAGATTTCTTAAGTCCTGGAAGTTGGAAGTTTGGGCCTCTGTGGATCAGAATTGCTTTTTTTCCAGCATATCTGACAGATGCTCCTCAGAATGAGATTTGGGGAAATTGAAGCCCAAGGCGATATCTTGAACTCTTTACCATATTCCTCAGAGCATTCCTGAACAATTTTTGCAGTGTGGCACAACGCAGTGTCATGGTTTTTGAGCCCAGTGCCATCCAGGAATACTGTTTTCATGAAGGGGTGTATTTGGTCTGCAATAATATTTCAGTAGGTGGTATCTGTCAAAATAGTATCCACCTGAATGTAAGGACCCATGGTTTCCTTGCAGAACATGACCCACAGCATCGCACTGCCTCACCCAGTTTGTCTCCTCTTGTAGTGCATCGCTGTGCCACCTTTTCAACTCGGTGAACGATGGACACAAACCTGGCTGGCTGCATAATGTAAACAAAAACATGACGCATCGGACCAGGGCACCCTCTTCCATTACTCCTCGGTCCAGTTCTGATGCTCACATGCCCATTAGAATTCACTTTCAAGAGTGAATAGGGGTCACCATGGGTATTATACCATGGGAGCCACGGTGGCTCAGCAGTAGTGTACATGCCTGAAAGTCAGGTGCAGTTGGTTCCCACCCCCTAGTAGGTGCTAGTGTAACGAGATTATCAATGTTCAATTACTTGTCAGTGGTTTTAATGTTCTGGCTGGTCCGTGTATCGTGCTGGATCCAAACAGATTTTTTAAACTTAAAGCATGATTTTTCTAGTCCCATCCACCACCAGGAGGCTCTCACAGATCAAAGCAGCTCAGTTGCCAGTCAAGTGATTCCAAAGTTCGCTGTGCTTCAATTCCAACCCTGTAAAACAATTATTTCTGCTTCAGGGAACCTGCTGTCTGTGTCCTGTCTGCATTCAGCCTCTTTACGGTGCTGCCTTGTGGAATCTTGATCAAGCAGCATTGTACAGGGCTATGAAGGCGGAGAGGAGGTTTACTGCATTACGTTTTTCTCTTACCTGGGGTGGAATAGATCAGGAGGTGGGGAAGTTATCGAGGGATTGGTGGTTTGATCTCTGGCCCCTGCAGAGGCCTGTCAAAGTGTTCTTAAGCAAGACACTGAACCCATAACTGCTCCCCAGGTAATCCAGCTGGTCACTGTTCCTATTTTATAAGATGGGTTAAATGGAGAGAACAAGTTTTGTTACATGTATATACAATGACAAATATATAAAGCTTCTTCTTCTGCTCAATTGATTTCATTCAATTCGCATTTTTAACGTATCTTTTGAGATATGATGATGAACAAGGGTAAGGCGCTATCAACTTGGAAGTCAAGTCTTTATTTCTAATGTATGCTTAAAGGTGCTAACATTGGCTTAGGTGCTGGACATTTTTTTTAAAAAATGGATCACTTGACTGAAATTAGCTGTCATTTATGTACAGTCCAAGGTTAAAATTGGTTTAAAGAGTTGCTCAAATCATTTCATCCATACAATGGCATGGTAATAAAGAATAAACACCCTAATCATGCACTTTTTTCTTTGTTTTTGAAAAGAACATTGAGAGAGTGGTGTTTGTTGGCAACTTCCTAAGGGTGAACACCCTCTCTATGAAGCTCCTAGCCTACGCCATGGATTACTGGTCCAAGGGTCAGCTCAAAGCACTTTTCCTACGACACGAGGTGAGTACTTCTGTCCCTGTAGATTGCATGGGTGATAATCAAATGTAGTGGGATTCGCTGTGTATTAATTTCGTATCTAAATTTTACAATCCAGAAGATCACAACTTACTTCCACCTATGGTGATAAAAAGGTAGGGGTATCAAAGCCTGGTATTAAATGGGTACCAGTGCTAAATTATTAAATACTTTAGTATTGATGAGCTCCAATGTTAACAGTTCTGCAATTCGTATTGGAGAAATTAAGAAAATAAATTTCCAATTTATCGAAGCTAACACTATCTTACACCTTTTATCAAACCAACTCCATATTTAATTTGGAAAAAGCTTAGGACATTCATCTATGATCCATTTTCGCAATTCCTATTCCAAAAGAGAAGAGATATCGCTTGGAGTCTGATAGGCGAGCTGAGGGGTGGGACATGCACACTCAAAGAGCCTGCTCTTAGTGACAATGGTGTATGGAGAACTAAGTGGTCAAAATCTTGGTTATACTTCATTAAGGTCAATGCTAACAAGTCACATTGCCACAAGTACAAGTCTTTTGCATATATAGGTGGAAACATGAGCAATCTTTCGAAACGTCTAGAGAAAGTGCATCAAATACAGGCCAAGAAATGCAGTTTTTGACTGACTAGCTTGTAGTTAATCTCTCGTTGCCCATCCACCTCAGGTACTATGTTATGTATTTCATCAGTCTTACTTCCACCTATGGTGATAAAAAGGTAGGGGTATCAGTCTAGAGCCCACACAGACTTAACTAATTGTGCAAATATGGATTGATGGTAAAAGATGACGCTCTGTCCACATGTGAGAAAATAAAGAATGCTGATTATATTCTGCAATTGAGATTTCTCTTAAACAATGAAGAGCAAAGATGAGAGTCCTGTTTAAGTACTGTACCGATAAGCAGTGCTGTAAGACGTCCATCCCTAGTGATAAGTGGTAATTGCAGCCCTGTTTCTGTTGTCCAAATCTCAAGTATTTGTCCATCATAGAACAGATGCTAGTGCTGTTTTGTCAGCACTTTTTCCACCTCCAAACAGAAAAAGTCTTGGTGGAAACTGGATTTTAGTTGTTTATGTCATAATATCTGTTGACCGTGTTGGGTAAGGTACTTGGTAGGTGCAATAAGTTAAACTACCAGTTACTTTACACTAAATTAAGCTTCACAACACTGAAGGTACTGCCCAGAAAAATGTATCAAGCTAAGCTACAGCGACAGGGAAAAATAAGCTAATTAATTGATTAATTAATGATTCCCTCATCTGTCCCGCAAGGGGAAATTTGGATTTCTCTGCATTTTTGACCCAACTTATTGTATAGGAGCAGTGAGCTGCCAAGATATGGCGCTCCGGGAGCAGTTAGGGGTTAAGTGTCTTGCTCAAGGACACCCCGACATGCTATATGCAGGACCAGCGATCTATCCTGCCAGACGACTGCTCTTCCAAGTGAACTGTTGCCCCCAAATTAAATCGAAGCTTTATTTTTATATTGAACCAAATTCAATCCAAGTCCATGGGATCTCAGTGATCAAGACCCAGTCAGATGCGCAGGCAAGACATATTCAGATCACATGTTTATTACATGATTAGATTTGTTCTCCATCACTCCAGAGAGAGAGAGAAGCTCTTTGGATCTAGCTTGTTTGGATGTTACCGCACTACCTGGTCAATAAAAGGAGATTTGCTGCTAAAAGCTATTTGATTTTTTTTTTAACGTGATGCTACCACTGCCACCACGCTACTGAGAAACGTAGTTGAACTAGTAATGCCGCTACTTGCAGTGATGCTACTACCCAAAACTCTCTGTTGGTAGAGCTTTATACTAATTTGCTCCACCATATCTTCTTGCTCGCCACAAAAACTTTACTTCTTCAGATTTTAAGCTACTATCTTTTTACGCAATTGGCTGTTCACCCCAAAAATAAATTGCTATGATTTTATTTCCCAGGTGTAACCCACCTGGCAATGAGGCCATTAAAATCAACAACTATGAAAGGGTTCATGATATAGGTGTTTATGGATAGCTATTATCTGGAATGACAGCGTTTAAAAAGGACAGTTTGCATGTTGGCTAGGGCCCATTCCATTCTTATGGTTTGTTGATTCTTTTAATCTACCAGCCATTAAAGCAGGTACCTGTAGCTGGCTCGTCAAACGCATAGTAATGGCTGGTGAATTATGGGATTACTTTGTTGAATGATCTGTTGACAAAACTCATGTCCTAATCATGATGGGGTACAAATTAGGAAAAAAATGCTTACCTTGTTATGTTTTGATAAGACCAGGAAAACAGCATATCTAATGCCATTTTTAGATGACTGCAAAGAAACCACCAAAACGTTTGATTGAATATAAAAATAGCTTGAATCATGGCTTTTGGGTATCTAACGATGTGAGCCAGAAGCAGAGAGCAAGTGAGTAGCTAAGAGCAAGAGGGGCTGACTTGGGTTTAATTGCTTGCAAACAGGCTGACATAGCTTTGACAGCCAGTTGAATCTTTCGTAAAGGGAAGCTGTGCAAACAACCAATTAAAATTTGTGCAAGATTCAATTGTCAGGCCGATATTGATTCTGTGGGGCATTAGTGATTGGTATCGGTATAAAGGTTCAGAGTCTTTCATATTTTTTAATAAAAACCAATATGTATGACGACTTGGGATTGACACTCTTTTTCTGTCTTTTTCTAGGGTTACTTTGGAGCTGTTGGAGCCCTGCTTGAGCTTCTGAATCCATCCTAAATACATCCAAAGATAAGCACTTTGTGCCTGTGGCAGACAAACAGTACTATATCAGGGTGGGCTTTAGATACCAGCAAGCAGCCAAGTCTTTGTCAGTTTTGACTGTAGCTGGTAAGCTTTTCTGCATGACCAGCAAGGTTAAGGAGGCCGCTATCAATAAATGCTCATAAAACAGTGAGTGAGCGTGGTAGGTTTTACACCTGGCCTTGTGGCAGATGAATAGAGGTTGGATCCTGAACCTCATCGAAGTTGTCCAAAGGTGACTAGGGTTTGTACACAGTGTCATGACATGACCGTAAGAAGTTTTGAAGACGAGTTGGACAGACTTCAGTCATTGCAGGATCCCGTCTGATAACCTGCCCAAGGCAATAGTCGTTATGAGCAACATTCTTCCGGGATCTAAAAAACAGTGGTCTTTGCTTCCGGCAGCTTCCGGCCGTCCGCTGCTGGTAAAAACTCAGCTGAGCTATGGTGACCTACAGCCGGTGTTTACAGGAGCTATCCCGAATAACAATTACTGATGTGCACGGTATTGCCAAACGGACGTCCAGAGCCCCGAGCACTCTTAGACAAGGGATTTAAGTTTTGCGCTTCCGCCTCTATTCATAATTATGAAGATACATTTGTAGCTTTTGCTAATAACACTCATTAGCATTAGCTATCTGCAAGTACCCTAGTTGTGTACTTGTATGCCATCAGTTAGTTTATCAGTATATTTGCTCACGGACAATTAAGACAATCAGATGAAGAATGAGTTTTAGCGATGGGTTTATACTACCATCAGTATAATTACTACGATGTCCCGTGTGTTTATGCTGGTCTTTGTCGACATGGTGCGCTGGTCTTATGTGTCCGTCTACTATAGCTGCTAGGTTTAATGTCGACTAGCTGCTACCGTTCTGGCAGTTCACAAAAAAGAGGTGAATCAGTTCTCAGACTGAAGAAGTCACCTGGTGAGTGACGAAACGTTTCCAAATAAACTTCTGATCCAGTTGAACTGAATCACCTCTTTTTGTGATCTCCATACCTGGATTATTGAGCATGCATCAAGACGTTCTGGCAGTTGTTTCAGATTTCTAAAACATTGATTTTGTTTAAGAGCAACTGCGAGGAATAAATGAATGAGTGGATGCTGTATCATCTTTTCCACCAGTTTCAAATAAAGACAAGTTGAGAGGTACTGTCAGTGTCAGAGCAGCTTGTCATAGGTCAATGCAGAAGAATGAAAAACCACACTGCTTGAGAGTAGGCTATGCTCAGGGATGGGTTTGAGTATTCTGTTAAATTGCACAGTCTGCTTCAATTCAATGACTGTACAGCATGTGTTCATCAAGCCTCTCAGAATGAATATATTTACACTGCAACTGCTTTCATTTGGACACCAGCATGTTCTCAACTATGTAAACACCATATTCACAAATACAACAGCACATTCTTCTGAGACACTTGATAAATGGCTATAGTCTACCTGTTAGTGAATTCAGGTCATTTGAGCAAAGTTGATTGACGGTAAATATTTCTATCACAACATATTTGGTATACCTCTACTCATATGGTTAATAATTTCTGTATACTAAACACACACACACACACACACTATACCCATATAAGCATTGGGACACTTGCCATGACCTTACATTCTAAAGCTATATGTATGGGTTTCCTTCCCCTTCGCAATTGCTACTTGCAGCTATTGACACCCTGTAGTGCCAGGCGTTCCAGTACTGAGCAATATGTGTTATTTGTGGTAGACTTGTAGGAAGCCCCTTGTCTTCATTTAGTGGTATCTGATCTGCCAACTGATTGTCCAACTGTCTCTGTGCATTCTACACAGATAGTGCTTCGTGATTCAGATCCTGTCATCATGACCTCAAGTCAGTGTTCGTGCAAAGCAGGCACAGCAGTATGTCATCACTGTGGTTAATGATTTTAATAATTGAAATGAATAATGGTCATTTAGTGCTTTTACAGTGTAGTGACCACTCAAAGCATTTAGGCGGGATTCTATTTTGTGTCGTCATCTGCACTCACCTCAGAGTAAGTATTGGGACCTGAGCCAAACAATGTTTGCTAATATTTTTTGATTGTTTTGTTTCTGCCTACTTGTGAGACCAGATTGATTGTACTTAGTTGAATTGGACGTTAATTGCCATAAGCTAAAGCGTCTGATCTGTATACTTAAGGCATACCATGTGATCAATATCTCAGAAGATATCAACAATGTGTTAAAATGAACACAGAATTGACTTGAAACCACTTTTCGATCATCCTTTTACTGTTAGTGTTAATACAGTCACCATGATAAAGACTTCAGAGGCGTGATAACGCTGGTCAGACAACGATTTGTAACAGAATAGAAACTAGCATGGGAGTCAAAAATTACTTGAATTATTGAACATACAGCAGCTTTTACCAAAAATGTCTGTTTCTTTCACTCTGTGATTGAAGAGAATATACATCATTATTATCAAATTACTTTATATGTGGGAATTGTTTTTGTTTCCGTTGAGACATTTCTGTTATTGTGACACGATGAGTAAATTGTATAATTACTCAGTGTCTCCAAGCCAGATGGTTCATAATAATGGATTTGACTGGCAGCATCGACCAGTACACAAACTTCAACTCTCCACATAGTAGTTAGAAAATGTTATCGGTGCGTAAAGAGCAGTACAAATAAATAAATGCACAAGTTTTTTCACAAAGAAATAGTTTGTGTAACGGAAGAATCTTTATTTGAATTTTAAGCGTGTGATTTTTAACCTCCCTAAGGCTCCACTTGTTGACTTTGTTATCTTTTTCAAATTAAGCTCACATCTCATATGATAACCTGTGGCCTATGTGCTCAGTAGACTGCATGAAGAAACACTGGGACATCCTACGAGTGCTCTCACAGACCTCATGGGGGTGAAAGAAGTTTTTTTTTGCACCATCGAGTGGCTCTGCAGAGCGTTTTAAAGTCCACACAATTCAAATGAAGTGGCAAGGATGTTGATTATTAAGGTGGTCATGGTTTAAAGACATCTGGATTTGTGATTTCTGAGGCCCAGGTCTCAAGCATTTTTTTTAACTTTCACAATAAAATGGGGATAGCATAGCTCAAGATGTAGGGCAGTCGTCTAGCAATCCAAAGGTTGGTGGTTCGAAACTTGTCGAGGTGTCCATGAGCAAGACACTGAACCCCTAATTGCTTGGAAGAACAGATGAAAATTAGTCTGGTGGCCAAATATGGCCACTGTTCCTATAAAGGAGGTTATCATTAAACATGTCCGATTTGTTAGTACAAGTCAGACAAAACGCGGTGCTGGCACCATGGCATTTAGCTGTACGGATTAAGACAAGTACTCAGTAAAACCATCACTGTCTGCTACGCCTGCGACCCGCCGAGGAGGCCATCTCTGAGAGGATGGAGGTGGGGTCCTGCGACGCTGTGGAAGCGGGAGAGAGCTGTTACAGAAGCTCCATGAAAGAGGCAGTGTCTGCAGGGTAAAAATCCAACCCCCTGGATAAGTCCTGCACAAGTTCACGAAACGCCTCTTCCTCTTCCTCCTCTCAGACGAGCTCTGTACAGCTGGCAATGCACAGAGGGACGCGTCTAGGAGGCGTAATTGGCTCTTAGGTGGAACTCTGCCCCGCAAATTGGAAGCTTCGTAATATGCGATGAATTGGCGTTAGTGTGGCACCTTCACTCTTTTGTCACCTTGGTTTGTCTTTGGATAAACTAACGAAAGAAACGCCCCCCACCCGACCACCACCACCACCACCCCGGGATCCAGTGGAACCGTTATAGCCTCATTAAGCTGCTGTTGTAAGGTAAGAATACGACCTGTTGTCTGTAATAAGGATGACAATAAAGTTGTCTTTTGAAAGTGGAGCCTGGTGTGGTGTACCCCGGGACGTCGGACCGAGGTAGACATGACCTAAAACGTTTTTTTTAGCTGTTTAAAAAAAACATATACATGGACCTAAAATTCTAGTTAAACTTTATTTGGAACAAAACGGCAAACGACCCCTGTGGACGTCGTTGAGCTGATATTTAGCAGCCTCGTTAAAAAGTTATTTGCCGCTGGTAACCATTTACATTCACTATTGTGCCACAGTCTGCGATGCTAGTACCATGACATTCACCCATGCAGGTCTTATTCGCATGGCCGGACCTTCTGATCTGTGTACCAGACTACTGGGAACGAAAACAAAACTCAGTACGTTGACTAGCGTAGATAACAACCCTCGTCTATCAAATGAAGAAGCTGACAAATGTCAAGATGGCTTTTTTAATTTCAGGGCTGACCTGGTTTCTGGTCTGGTGTTCTTAACGCTAGCCTTCAGATATGAGACCTGGAGCCCTGTGTCTAGCTCCCATCCTTCCATCCATCCATAGACTCAGCTGTAGGAAAGAAGCAAATGAGGATGTGTAGTGAAGTTCAGATTCGTCTGGTAATAATTTAATCTCCATATATTGGCTATTAATCATCTTTTAGTTATCTGATGCTCTGCCTCAAGTCTTCCCTCGAGAAAAAAAGGAAGATTTCCTCAACTCTGATTTTCCTTTTTTTCCTTTTTACATAATTTGTTATCATTCCATCAGTAGGGGGCAGTTAAAGGTAGAAGTTGAGCAGAAATGTAGGAGATGCAATGACACCTGAGGAACCAGACAGCTGGAGTTTAGCTCATTGTATTGTGAACCCATGGGCCCTGGTCTGCTAAATAGATACCACACATTAATTCTATAAGTGTGTGGCCTTATGTTCAGATATGTTCAGGGAGAGGCAGCTTGAATCCTATTTCGACAGAAGAACGAAATGTTCTGTTTGACCAGATGTGAAGGCCCAAAACGTCTCCAGTTTTAAAGCTTGCAGTTGTGTGTTTTTGCTTTGGTAGACTGTATTATTCCATGTTTTTCAAATGCTTTCATTTTGTTTTTTACAGTGGTACATTGGAAAGTCGAAATAGCTGCATTAAAAAGCACATTGCATGATTCTAAGATGCAACCATAAGCTTTGAGATTTCCAGCATATTGATTCAGAACCAGGACATAAATCCATTTGGGCTTTAGTGAATGTTAAATGGACTGTACGGCAATTTTCTGGTCTGCCGACCACTTGGGGCGCTTACAAGGCATACCTCAGTGTGACCAGTGGCCACTAGCATGTTGAGCTGGGCTGTGTTGAAAGAGGAGACCCGGGACAGGATACAGGATATCCTGTCTGCGTTTATTTATCTCCAGCGTAATTGACAAAACCATAGTTGGAGTGGTTGGGGATTCTTTGCCTTGCTCAGGGGTGTTTTGGTGTGGTCTCTGGAGGGGTTGGGGATCAGGCCAGTGACTTCCTCTTTTGTGGATTGCATGCTATTCCTCCTGATCCATGCTTAACCTAAATACTACTTCATTGTACTGGTTTATAATAAAGTTAGGGGTGGTATGGCTCAGAAGGTGGGATGGTCGAATGGTGATTGGAGGATTGATTCTGGTTCCTTCAGGGTCCCTGTTGGTGTTCAAGCTCTGTGATGGAATGGTGACCTGTCCAGGGTGATTACCTGTCTTTTACCCAGTGAGCGCTGAGAAAGGCTCCAGCAGGACTTCATGACCTGATTTCTGATAAATAGTTTACAATGGATGGATGGAAGGATGGATGTTTCACTGAGATCACCAACTACAAAGGTTACTCCATCATCCACATACTTTGCCAGTGTGGTAGATGTACTGTAGTCAATATATATTGAAATTGTGAAGAGGTCTATTTACCATTTGTCATTTACTCTTTGAGGACAACACCAACATATTGCTAATGTTTTGGTGCCAGATACCACAGAACACCACAGACTCCATACTTTGGTGAGTCGGTACTGTTCTGGTGGCACAAAGGGGACCAGTGGCATATTTTACCGATGCTCAATTAAGAGTGAGACGTGGTGAATGGTAAATGGACTTCTTCTTATATAGCACTTTTCTAGTCTAACGACCACTCAGAGCGCTTATAATGAATGTCTCCCATTTACCGAGCTACGCGGCGGGATACGAACCCATAACGCCTGACTCCCAGGTGTAGATTCTGCCCACTGAGCCACCGTGGCTCCACACGTGGAGAATTTAGAGGCCAGGGCAACACCTTGTGCACTTCATCATGTTCCTCAAACCATTTCTGAACAATGTGTGTAGTGTGTCAGGGAGCATTATCCTGCTTAGAGAGGCCATAGCCATCAGGAAAAACAACTGTCATGAAGAGGTGTGCCTGGTCTGCTACCTTGTTTAGGTAACCTGGTAATCGGTGCCAGCGTAGTGGTCCACCTCCATATGAGGCTTGGATTGATGTGTCTACTGCTATTCCCGCCTCTTTTAAGGATCCTCATCCATCTGTCCATTTGTCCACATTAGACACACGATGAATCTTGGCTCGGCGGCTTGATCTGGCATGTTTGCATTTTAGATGTTCATTGATTAGTACCTTCACCATGAAGGAGGTTATCATTATTATTACGGTTTTAACTTTTTAACTCAATCACTGTTCTGTTATCCTGACCATGTTGTATCCTGTAAATTGTGTCTTATTCTGTGAACACATCATCTATTGCAGAGCTGGGCGTCTTGGGAGAGAGATCCTCCTCTGTGGCTCTCCCGGAGGTTTCTTCCTATTTTTCTCCCTGTTAAAGGCTTTTAAGGGAGTTTCTGATCTGATGTGAGGGTCTAAGGACAGGATGTTATGTTAAAGTCCACTGGGGCAAATTGTTAATTTGTGATGATGGGCCATGCAAATAAAATTGACTTGACTTGACTGGTTTGCACATGTCAAGTTGATATCCACATGAATGGCCAGACACAGGGTTTCCCAGCTGGATATTGTCTCAACCTCCCTCCATTGGCTTGTCATCTTCCCACAATGCATCTTAGTGCAAGCACATCGCCATCTATGTGATCTAAAATACAGGACTCATTGGACCAGGTGGCCATATTCCACTGTGCCAAGGTCCAGTTCTGATGCTCACGTGCCCAGTGCAGGTACCTCCGATGGTGATCAGGGGTCATCGTGGGTACTCTGACCAGTCAGTTACTACGTAGCCCCATAATGCAGCAGGGTGTGATGCACTTTGTGTTGTAACACATTCCTGCTGTAACCATCAGTTACATTCTCTGACTTTTTCCACTGTGGACCTTCTATCAGCCCAGACCAGATGGGACAGCCTTTGCTGCCCTCACATCGATGGTCATTGGGCATACAACACCCTGTCACTGGTTTGTCCCTCCTCAGGACAATGTCAGTAGGTACTCATCACTGCTGATCAGGGCCAACCCACTAGCCTGGCCATTTCAGAGATGTTCTGACCCTATTGTCTGGCTATAACGATTGGGCCCTTGTCAAAGTCGCTCAGGTCTTGACTGCTGCCCATTTCTCCTCCATCCAACATGTACACTACGGGAACAGATTGTTCATCTGATCAAATTGGACCCTGACAGGTGCCCTTGTTTGGAGATGATCAACGTCTTTCAGTTCACCTTTGAGAGGTCATAATGTTTTGGCTCATCTCTCGCTCACTCCGTGCGTGCGTGCGTCCTTGGTCTGTGTGTGTGTGTGTGTGTGTGTGTGTGTGTGTGTGTGTGTGTCTTGTTCGGTGAAATCCAACTGAGACGATGCAGTCAGTCCCAAACATGTTTTGGAAAGGGCAACTTCAGTTTGTGGCCTTCGTACAAACAGACCACACTACTGTATTTGTGTCTCCGGAGGGGAAAAACATCCCTGGTAGCTAAAAGGCTCAAGTCTGAAAGGAGCATGGCTGTCAGGTTATCAATAGCAGGTCTATGCATCCCTCAGTGCCTAATAGGGCCATGCTGGAAGGTTGGAGAAAAGCAGATTGGGTCTTTTATGAATTTAGAGATGCTTGGAAAGCTCAAGTGGAACAAAGTTGAAATAACGCGCTGAGGATTCAAAGCACGTAATGAGCTTTTTAAAGAAATTACAACCACTGAGGAGACTTTATTATACATTGTCAATGTTATTTCAGTGTACCTACGGTCATGGTAAACTTGTGAAGAGCCATGGAATTGGAGATTGTAGTTTCCACAGCTAGGGAATGTATAGAAAATGACTCCTAAATGTGTTGGAGGCTCATTGGAATGTAAGCAGAACCTTCTTTCTGGCCTCTCTTGTGTTTCTAGATGTCAACACCTTTGAAAAGGACAATAGTGGATTTGAATGTAAATTTGAATAGTTTTATTTTTTTATATTTGAAAATTCAAAAGCATCAACTCAGTGGTAGAGGGTGCGCAGGTATCCGGCCTTGATTCCCCATGTTTGCTAAATGTGAGGTATTCATTGTAAAGCACTTTTGACTAGTCGCTGGTATTAAAAATGAATCCATGTTTTGGTTGCATAGCTCAGGAGGTAGCGCGGTTGTCTGGTATATGAAGAATTGGTGGTTCAATCCATGGCCCCTGCAGGAAGTGTGATGAAGTGTCCTTGAGGAAGACACTGAAGTCCTAACTTCTCCCTGAGTGCTGCGGATACTCTCCGCTCCTATACAACAGGAAGGGTTAAGTGCAAATAAAAGATCGTGCTGTATGTATGTGCAGTGACAAATGAATAAAGCTTCTTCTTCAGGTGTCAGGAAGGGCACCCAGCCTTGATCCCATAAGCTCCATCTACGTCCATGTCCACTCCACAATGTGGGGAGTAATCATGACACATAAGGTGGACCTCTCTCTTCTTCTCCTAATGTGTAAACCTGCAAGACAAATCCGGGCACCTTAGAAGGCCTCCGGTGGTGTAGGGGGGTAAGGCACCTATGTTAAGTACATCTCTGTGTCATACAGTTGGGTGTTTGAATCCCAGCTGCACCGTTTCCAACCACAGCCAGAGGTCCATAGTTAGTGGGTCATAATTGGCTAAGCCTCACATGGGTATAGGGGTTAGCTTAGATAAAGTATTCTGAGTTTGCCAGTGTCCCCCTCTGGGTCATCTGGGCGCTCGCGGTTAAGTGAATGGAAAGTACTCTGCCAAGCAATGTGCTTTCCCTGCGAGACCGGGGTGTTCGAAATAGTGAGGGCTAGTCATCATGTGACTTGGAAGACTCACATGCCATGGCTTCCTCCTTCCTGTCGACATTCCAGAGTGGTATCAACTGACCCAGAAGTGGGTAACTCAGGGAATTTGGGCGGGGAAATAATAGGGGATAAATTTATCTTAAAAATACTAATAAAAAATAAATAAATAACATTGACGGATAATATGGCCTGGGAATGCCTTGAGATCCCCCAGTCAAAGTTAGCTGATGTAGCAAGGGAAGGGAAAACTAGGAGTTCCTGGCTGAAATCTGCTACCTTCGTGACCTGACGCCAGATAAGTGGTTTATGATGGATGGATGGATAACATCCTTTATGGAATATTTTACAAGATACATGTATATTTACCTATTACCATTTCAAAAATCTTCAGGTTGTTCCAACAGAAACAGGAAGAACGACCAAGCTGCACTTGAAAGAGCAACAACAATACTACTCAAGGCTGTTAACTTGTGACCAAAATCAGTAATAACTGGGAAATAAGTGAGACTGGGAAACCCACCTAAAATCGGCTTCGCAATTTACTTATGCTTGAAAAATGTTGCATTCGAAAAACAACAAAGAACACATGTACTACCGTTTATACAACTTTGAGAGCTATACCAAACCTAAGTGGGAAACTAAACCTGAACAGATTCAACTCTTAGCTACCTATATGCAACTAGTCAACAGCCTCAGTGACAACAAAACATGACATGGCTAAAATACTCCCCAAATTAAGTAAGAGATAATAAGAGAGCAGCAGCCAAACTTGTCAAATCCTGGGAGACCATGTCTGCACTGACTGACAGCATTACAGGCGTTACTTTAGCAGGTGGAATGGGTTTGAATATGAAACCCAGCATTTGTCTGCTTGCTTTGCCTAATGGCAGGTTTGAGTGGATAGGTTCTACTCCCTGCTCCACCACCAATGTCTAGTAGCATGTGTCCGTCCCTGTTGGTTTGCAATGGGTAAGCCACTGTTGCTATTGTCTGGATGAACATTATTGTTTACACATTCGGTTTCTGTGTCATTATTGCTCATATCTGCCTGAACATCATCAGGTCCTTCACTTTTTCACCTGTGGGCGCTGTCCTGGATAATCCGACCCTTTCTGATACATGAGACAGATATGGTGTCTGCATAAGCTGGGGAGGATGGATTTTGTTGTTAACGACAACTAAATCAGGCTCAGATGACTTTGGCGCGTCCTCAGCTAGAAATTGTGTACTGGTCTGTGACCTAGTTTTAGTTCTGCGTTTGGAACTGGTTTTGCACAAAGTTGAAATTCTGACTAATGAACTCTTAATGGAATCCCCCCCCGCATTGTCGTGTTTGTGTAGGTTTATTGGCCACAGAGGCCGCAGAATTATTTTGTGATATACCAGGCAGTGTTTTGTCAGAATGCTGTTATTTGGGATGCTTTTCTGTGCGTTCTCCCTCATGTATCTTGGTACTCAACTGACCAATCATGTAACTTTCATGTGGTTGGTCACCTAATCCAGCAGCTCAACTGTGTTAAACATGATCACTCAGTCTGTCAGTCGGTCAGACCATCACTTGGGCTTGTAGTACTGGTCCTACTGTTCCAGTCCAGAAAAAAAAGAAAAAAAAGAAAAATGACATGATCCCATACAACAGCCTGCTCTAGTTTACTGTTTACTTACATTATTTACACAAAGCTTTGCCAAATTGTTCTGTAGCTGTGTATGGCAAGAGCAAGGATACTAGTGGGTAAAACACTGGATAAAGGACCAATCTTTTTCTTAGCGGTTTTATTGCCACACAACATAGGCCAGTGGAATTTGTTCCCTGCATTTATATATATAACCCATCCTACTGTACAGGAGCAGTGAGACACTCGGGGAACAGTTAATGGTTAGGTGTCTTGCTCAAGGACACCTCGACATACTTTCTGCAGGACCAGGTATTGAAGCTGCAAACTTCTGATTGCCAGACAACCACTCTCCCCACTAAGCTATGTTTATCTAATCAAAAAACAAATGCATAGCAAGAGGCAAAACAGGACATAATGCTAATTCATGACAAACTGTGAATGGATATTTAGGACTATTTTATTTCTTACGGAAATAAAAAAAAATCTGTGCCTCACAAACAGGGAAAGCCTTTCAACCCTAACTGTAACCGACATGTGCGATGGGTTATGAAGTGATCTTTTTTCTTTGTTAGCAAGAAAAAAATCTTTTGAAAACCCGTCTTCACATGAACCACTGATTTCAGCCGCAAACATGGTGAATAGCCACTTTCACTAAAGTACCGTGCTGTTCGGGGTTAACAAGATCATCTTTTTAAAAGGGATATGAAGATGATGAATATTTGCCTTATTAGATTGCTCCCAAAAATGAAAAATCAAAGTCTGAACAATTGAGGTATCCATTAGTAATTAAAGTGACATTACCTCCTTTCTCTCTGCTCATGCCAATGCTGCCTCTGCTGGGGCCATTATTCAATTGTTTCAGATGCTGGGGGATAAAATGCCTTTAATATACTTATGCTCATTAATGTAAATCATATTTGGCCATGGATGTCCAATAATCAAAAAGAATATTTCAACTTGTAATTCCCCCTCGGTAAAAGTGCTCCCATTAAGGGGGGATGTCCACGCAAATGACAGGTCTTTGAGCCCATTGATTTTCTTTTTTCTCTCCGCGTTTTGTAAAGGCTGCTAATATTGTCATGGACTGTTCATCAATCTATGTAATTATTTGATTTAACGTTATACTTATTCATGTGGCTTCATTGTGATAAGATAGATTGAATTATACCAAACAGGCTCTGGAATGAATGGAAGTCATAAAATTCTATGAGATTGCAGTGGTGGAATGAAAACTGTTAGAAAGTTTGGCTTTGAGGAGTTGAAGTTGAATCAATCAATCAGAAATTTGCTTCCTTTCTTTCTTTTGATGTCTGTTTTTGTAAGCACCAATGTGTTTAAAATGCAATCAAACACAAAAATACACACACTCACACTCACGCACACACATGTACCTCCCCCCAAACACACACACACAACAATGTTAGCATGTCTCGTGATGAAGTAGCTTTGTATAGTAAATAATGAGCATCAGGAAGCTTCAGTTTCCCTGTGGATGCTGGGACTACTGTCAGATCTGTGGGGTCCTTCGGTTCTGAGATCTGTCAGCCTATGCCCAGAGGTACCCGGGAGTTTGTCCCTTCCCCACACAGCCTGCAGCCAGCGAGTGTGGCCTTGTAATGATAAAGTAGGATCCTTGGCTGTCCGGACTCTATTGCCGACACACTATTAAATATATTAGTTTGCTGCATCTTAACTGAATCAGTTTGTCACTTGTGAGTGGAGTTCATCAGGATGTTCCTCATTTCTCTGAATTGAGAGCCCTTCCTCTTTCCTTAGCACACACATAACTCTTCTGAAACGACTCCAACATTGTCTACATCACGGGCCATCTCATGACGCATCCAAGTATGACGGCTTCTACATCACAGGGAAAATCGATGATGGTGTGTCTCCTTGGGCAAAGAGGCTTCAGAACGTTCCCGAAACACCAGACAAGAGGGTCCACTCGTCTAAGGAATGAGTTCAATGTTGAGGTCGCACAGACTTAAAAGAAAAAAAAAATCACACCCCCCCTTTGAGGCATAAAAATAAGCTGCTTTCTCTCTTCGTCCTGGCTGTATATGAGCAGAGGCGTTCTCAGAGTACAACAGTGACCACAGGACCGTGAAGCTTTAGCAGAGTCTGCAAAAACACATGCAGCGGCTTGTCTCTGGCTAAGACCCTGTCCGCTGGTTCTTTGTGGTTCTCTTTGTCTTTATGTAAAAACCAATGCTCACCGATGATGTGTTATGTAAAATTCCCAAAGGCTTGATTTAAATGGTTGGATATGCTCCATGCTAGCTTAGTTATACTCCAGTGCATCGCCCCTAAGAGCACATGGGTGCCGCATGAAAAGCAAATGTAAATGCCGCCTTGGCTTCTCAGATAACAAGAAATTATGTCATGGTTTTTCCCCTCTTATTGTATTATTATAATGATAAATTCAAAAAAAAGCCCAAATGGAGGACTTTTCCTACGCAGATGTTTCTTTTTATCCGTACAATCGCAGCATCCGGCCCTCCCTGTGGAACCCCTTAAAAGACAGCTTTATGGTGGGACTGAGCAGCAGTCCAGTGCCAGGGGCAAGAGTGGCAGCAAACCCACCTCTACTCTCCTGTAAATACAAGGCCGAAAGAAACAGTGGAATGAAAAAGAGGATTTGGAGGGGCCCACAGCTCTCTGCAACAAGTTCTCGCCTCTGACGGCTCAACAGATGACCAGGTGGCACTATAGTGCATATCATTAGGTGGTGTGTGTGTGTGTGTGTGGTTGTGTGTATGTGTGTGTGTGTGTAGCTGCAACACTTTATACAGTAGATCATTCAGCTCGCACTCAGTCAGTAGACATAACTGTAGACATAACTGCACGAAGTGTTAAGTTGACTGGGCAAGTCAAGTTTTCAAGTTCACCACGGGAACAGACGAGATGGACATCGTGTATCTAACACAGGATGTCCTTGAATGAAGAGGAGGAGGGAGTCCAGTAGAAGCACTGAGCACCCCTTCCATTTGCAGTTAGTTAAGGAACGCTTTGAAAAGACAGTTTCCCGCAAAGCAGAGGAATGTAATTAGGCAGTTTCTAATTACCGGCTTGAATCTAACTAAAAGAGATTACATCCAATTTGGTGAAAGGGCTCTTTAATGAGTGGTTAATTAGCCATGGAGGCACACACACAGGACACCATTGTGGCCTGAACTTTTGCATGGGGCCCTGCTGACTCGGGAGCCCTTTGTGAAATATTAGTCACCACTTGGGAAGCATTACTCACTGAAATATGGTTATGCTTTGCTTTATACCTTTATAAGACACCATTTGGATAACTGAGGGGTCAGAAGTTTCAACAGCTCATTACTCGCAGGCTAAAGGCCCATCAAATCATTAGTTCTAGATTGTCACGTGAGCAAAGTTTAACATTTGTCTATTCAAAAAAACACGCAATGTCTTTTCAAGATCCAAGATTCGGTTTTGTTCTCGCTTCTCTCAAAACGGAAAGTCAACAGCTAGCCACAAGAGCACGCAGAATAACAGAGAACATAAAACAAGGACAACAAACATTAACCAAGGTTGTGTGAGTGCAGTCAATAAGTAGGTCTATATATTTGTCTGGTATCCTGGCTTCCCAAGTGACAGCAATCATAAGTGATGCATTTTGGTGGGTGTTTGACAACAATACCGAGACATACATCATAAACCAGAACCCACTCCGCCCTCACACAAAATCATAACGGGTTTCATCAGCCAAGCTCGGGATGTACCGAGGCATGTGGGCGCCGTTCTCCTCTCTCAGCACCGCCCCTCATCTGGCGAGGCCCGCTCTGTCTCTGACCCCCAGAACCTCACAGAGACTGCATTAATTTTCTTGGCAAAAATCAATTGGCGAGGGGCTGGGACAGGGAGGAAAGCCCTCATTATTGCAGCAGGCAAAACACACCCCCTCATTGGAAGTATACAGCTCCTTTTATGGGTTATGGTTTAACAGAGGATGGCAGCTGGGGGACAAAGGGATTGCTCATTTCCCCTGACCCCTTGATGAGCCATTCCAAATCAATTGTCACATGTCCCATTTAATATTGTTAGAAAATGAGGGCCTAAAACAATTTTGGAGCTATTTGATGGGAATTTGTTTTCTGATCATCACAAGGGAAAAAAGCATATGAGACTAATTTGTTTTGAAAAGATGGCATTGGGGAGTTGAGATGTGAGAGAGAGAAAAAAACACTCAATCCATGGCAAAAGGAAGCATATGACTGAAAATTCCTTGGCATGTGGATATTTCTTTTTTGGGGGTCTATTTATACCCTGGTTAAACAGGATGGACTGTCCCAAAATCTGATTAGGCAATTGCAAGTGAATCAAAAGATTGTTTCAAGTTGAAAGTTGAAGATCTGACCCTACACTTCAATTAATTCTATAGCCTAGATAGAGATTAATAAGCTGATGCAACAAATATGCTTTATTGGTTATCATTATGCACTAAAAAACACAAACACGCTGACAAGATTGAGATGATTTGAAAATCTAAATGAGATAAGGCCCAAGAAGGGAAGAGGATGGAGCTGACACAAGGGAGAGACAGACACCACATGAGCTACTTGTGATGCCATTATTCTGACAGCTAGCCTATATGCAGAGAGGGATCATAGGCCAGGAGAGGGAGTTGGAGTGAGTGACTATGGTCAGTGAGTGGGCCTATGTGTTTGAAATGTGCTGCACAATACCTGCTAATTCTATTAAGTGCCTGTGTGGTGTGGCTGTGTGGTTACGGGTTGATGTAAATGGACAGCTGGTTGACTAAACAATGCAAGCGCATTAGAATAAGGTGATTGGATGACAGAGTGGAGTGGAAGGCCTGAGTCTGGCTACCCAAGGCCTTGCCAAGTCCATTATGTGTATTGGAGACATCTTGAT
>OMLC01046849.1:14635-31855 GCA_900302585.1 Regalecus glesne | reverse complement strand
CCGCCGGGTTGGAGGAGTGGCAGCTCAGGCTCTGTTGGGTTGGATTGTACGGATGTGAGAAGGGCCGGAAAAAGACCCGAGTTGTGTTGCTTTCAGCTGCTGTCATCCGCAGGTGCCGTCAGCACTGAGGTCTCCTTCAGATTTAGATCTGTCAAGCCCCGCCCCCCCCCTTCCCCAGCATACCTCATCTTAGATTAATCAGCAGTCCTCATCGGTGACTGCATTAACTCCATCAGACATGTTGTACGGATGAGGCTCTTCCTAGCACCACTCCTCTGCCATCTCTTGTTACTTACTCATCACCTGTTCCCATGGACTCGAACCTCAAGTTGGACAATTTATACTCATGATCACTTTTCCTACTGCCACCTACCCTCGAGCTGTGTGACCGGACGGACGGATGGATGGATGGATGGATGGATGGATGGATAAGAGTAAATATATAGTAATGCCTAGACCAAAGCAGCATCATTACACAAGCACCCCGCTCTAACTGTGCAGCATTTGTATGACTGTACATTAAATCTCATCTTTAGATTACCTTTACGTTGTCCTGTGGATGCCGTCCATACCTTAAAACATGGATTCCATTGTTTGTATGACGTACCGGGATTACTGAGACGAATCATTATTCTGTTAAGCCTCAGCGACCTTTATTTTCCAGTACAGGTCAGGTACAGCTTATTCCTCCAGAGGGCCAATTAGGACATGGTGGAGATTTCCAAAGCTCCCGACAGTTATTTGTCCAACCGCTGCTTCTCTGACTCGTTCTTTATGTCCTCCTGCTCGTTCCTCTCCCCGTTTGTTTTCCAGTCTGCCTCCCAATTTGTACCCCCCGGTACGCGCGTACCGGGGGGTACAAACTGGGAGGCCGTGTGCAAAGCAAAACCGTGTGCACGGATCGACTCATCGGTTTGTGTCCGTCCACATGTTTTATCTCATCTGTGTGGCAGGCCCTGAAAATGACCTCTCTATCCGCATCATCTTCAAGGTTTGGAGAGAAAGGTGGAAATGTTTCCATCAGAGAGTATGGCTTTTACAACCATTCTGTCATCGCACCGCTGCACCGGGACATTGGAGGTGGTGCAAACGACGATGGCATGGCTCTGAATTAGCGGTTCGTTAAAACCCGGGGAACCAGGGAAGGATCCCCCTAATGAGAGAGGGCATCACATCAATGCAGACCAGCAGGGAAGGGGCGACCCGGGTTGACCTTTGCCCCTGCCGAATGGATCTGCTAATCTGTTGAAGTCACACCAAGTTGATTACAACTAAGGCGGCGTTAAAATGCTGGGTTGAGCTCCTATTTACAGTCATGCAGTGGCAACAGTTTGCTCAGTACTGTATCATGGTTATATGTTGCTTAACTGTCCCATCCAGACATTATTTCACACAAGTTAATTGGTACATGACACAAGTGGGCTGGCCAAGCCGAGTGCAGCCCATAGAGTGTGTCTGGGCTCCGGCCAGCCACAGCACACGATGCATCACGCCAGCTGTCCAGGCTCTAAATTCTAAATGGCTTTGCTGCAATATTAAATTTCAATGTGGCACTTTGCAATTCACATTGGAGGAGACCCCCTGAATTGAAAAGCGACTTGAGCCTCCGTGATCCAGAGGTCTTCCATGGCCATTCTCAGTATCCTCTCCCAAATCAGCAGAAATCAAAAACATTTCTATATCTACCTACCTACCTACCTATCTGTCTATATTTATTTCTATCTATCTATCTATGTCTATCTATATCTATCTATCGATAGATAGATGGGTAGGTAGGTAGATGGACCAGGTGGAGGATCATATCTCCACACTGGCCTGGGGACCCCTTGAGATCCTCCAGTCAGAGTTAGTTGACATAGCAAAGGAAAGGAAAACTTGAAGTTCTCCACTGAAATCTGCTGCCTCCTCAACCTGACACTGGATAAGCGGTTGAAGATGGATGGATGGATATATATTTAGATAAAATACACAGAAATTGGGCATTTCCTAAATAACAACTGTTGCTTTTAGAATTTCAGGAGCAACTTGCCATGTTACAGAATAACTGTTTGCTGGTAATATCCTAAGTGTTACTGCAGCAGAGTAACAGCAGACTCCTGACACGAGTCCCCATTCATCAGTTTGTCCTGCAGCCTTTCATGTGACACTGCCTCCCTTCCACCTCCTCCATTTGCTCCCTTATTATGGGGTGTGAAGTGGTATTTGCCTTCGGTTCCCGGGCCTCTTTCTCTCTCGCCTGCAGTGGCGAGATGTTGCGAGGGAAAAGAAATATGAGCCTACGGAACAATATTTCATTGGCACGGGCGTGACATTGATGGATAGAGGATCATTAGACATTTGCCAGTTTGCTTGGGCGGAGAGTTATTTTCAGCAGTAATGTATGGGAGACGGAAGAGGGATTGGAGGAAGGGGCTTCTGATGAGTTCTTTGAAGGGCCGCAGATTTCAGTCTGGTGAAATCTTCCGTGTTTCTGGAAGCAGTATGCAAAATGGCGGTGGCAGAAAGCATGAAGGACGATATCATATTACACTGAAGCCATGCGGTTTGTTTAATGTCGTTTGCCAAGCAGCATCATTGAGGAAGTCACATTTGGGTTATCTGTTATATTCTCAGTGCCCTGTGCCTTTTTCAATCCCCTGCCATCTTGGTGAAGGGGCTCAACATGATGAGGGCCCGGGGGTAATATCTTAGTCGCCATAGTGACCCGTACGTCTCTGCTTCTCCACAGTGATGGTGCTTCTAATTGTGACGATGCGACGGAGGAAGAAGGAGCCCCTGATCCTGGAGGAGGAGAGGGACATCAGGGAGAACATCGTCCGTTACGACGACGAGGGCGGAGGAGAGGAGGACACGGAGGCCTTCGACATGGTGACCCTCCGCAACCTCAACGTCATCAGAGACCCCAAGGTGCGGCGTGACGTAACCCCCGACACGCCCACCTTCTTTCACTACCCGTCGTCCTCACGCCCCGCCTACAAGTCCCTGCCGGACAACGTGGTGTTCAGAGAGTTCATCTGGGACCGCCTGAAGGATGCTGATGTCGACCCGTCAGCGCCCCCGTACGACTCTTTGCAGACGTACGCCTTCGAGGGGAGCGGCTCGGTAGCAGAGTCGCTAAGCTCGCTGGAGTCGCTCAGCACAGACTCAGAGCAGAACTACGACTACCTCAGCAACTGGGGGCCGCGTTTCAAAAAGCTGGCAGACCTGTACGGCACCAGCGAGGGCAGTAGCGTCTTCTCATAGCCCTTACGTGTGCCCGACGCGTTTCTTGGACCTAGATAACAATCAACAGAAAACTAGTGTGAACAGAGAAGATGAGCAGCAAGAGTCAGTGACAACAGGAGCCGGATCAGGGGTGGATGGGTGGGTTGGGGGAACTCGGACTTCACAGGGCTCGGGGTTGTTTACCTCCCTTGTACGGATTTTCCCAAAGCGCGACACGGCGGGTTTTGACTGAAACTTCAAAAGTGGCTCGACTGAGAGGGAAACCTTGGACACGGAGGACTACAAGGTTTCAGATCGGGGCTCAGTTCCAGCCATTGACTGCAGATTGCACCTGGTCTCTCGTCCCAGGGACGGGCACCGACCCAACACCCTCGCTTTGATGCAATCCTGCGCTGTCTGTGCGAAAAAGAACAAAACAACACACACACACACACACACACACACACAAACACACACGTACACGTTTCTCCTGAAGTGCTCGATCCCCAGCGGTTAATCAGCGCCCCGGCGACGATTCATTTGAAAACTGACAAGCGTCTCTAGGTCCCCCGGAGGGGCTCGGTGGGATGCTGCGGGTTGTTTTCCACGGACATTTATTAAAGCTGCACACGCGTACATGAACCCGGTTGTACTTCGTAAAGTGCGAGTGCATACACATACACACATCCACACACACGGTACTGATAAGAGATGTAGTTTCAAGTGTTACCCACGGTAACTTACCAGTTTATAGATATGAGGTGCGGCAAAAAAGAAAAGGTTTTAAAAAAAATACACTTGATAGTTTGATGTCTCTTCCGGGTGATACAGGAACAGATGCGGTTTCTTCTATTCTCCTAACAATACATTTTGCAGATGTTACGATGTGGTGTTTGTCTCGGTCTGTTTTCCTTCAGCCTCTCTGTTGCCAGGTCCACTGTATGATTTTTATGATGTGCATAAAACACAAAAAACCACAAAAAAAACAATCGCCGCGACCAGCCTTCGTCGAGGCCGTGACCTGACGAGGGCTTCTGGAAGCATCTCTTAGAGAACAGCTTCGCCCAGCAGTCAGTCCTTGTTGTGCTTGATTGCGAGATCCGTAGACTCTTGAGCAGATCCTGTCTCCTTTACCGTGGTGGCAGCGTGGTGGAAGCTATGTAAGTAACTGAATTTCGCTTCTGTAGTTTGCAGAGTCCAGCATATAGAAATGGCGGAACTGACTCAACAATGCCTACGTCATGTTTACTGGCGGCGGAGGACACAACGTGTGGTGATGATATTGTGCAACTTTTCTCTTTTTCCTCTTTATTTTTTTTCTTCTTCTCAGCGGGAACAAATTCTGTTAGATGTCAACATGTAAATCCAATATGTACTCCTATTTATTTTGATGAGGCAGAATCGTGCGACAACTGTTTTTATCCTTTTTGCTGAAAATAAAATGGACGTTCTGTTCCTTGAATGAAAGCCTGCAGGGACTTATTTCTACCCCGCTGAACCTGGAGTCTGAGTGTTTAATATCTCATCAAGGTGAGACCAGATAGATTGTTTTGTGTGTATTTGTAATAAATGAGCAGGGTGCTGTATTGATAATCTAACGTGCATTGAATGTATTCTCCTCACACACCCCACCACCCTTTGAACAAGGGGGGGCTTCCTTTGAATTTTCATTTGGAGGATTCAAGGAGCCAGATGGAGGTTTGGGAGAGGAGGAGGAGAGAAAAGGAGCTTTCTGTTTGTATGTCTCGTTTCCAACAGGCTTTGTGCTTGAAAGGCCCAGCGGAGACAAAGCGGCTCGGCAGCACTCTGCAGAGGCGTGTGTGATGAGCGGTTTGCATAGCGCCGGCCTTCTAAAGAGCCTTTTGCAAATTAGCCAGGCAGTCCTCCTGTGGTCGGGTGAGGTTTCATCACTGACACGATGTAAATACTTTTGAGTGTTGACACTTAAATGTTCCATGTGGGTATTTCTATATACCACACATGCTCACAAACATCCTCTGTGTCTGTCTTGCCTGTGCTGTGCTTGCACAGAATGGTGGCATGTGATCCATCCCTGAGGCTCACCTTCGATTCCAGTCTCCTCAGACATGTTTTCAGACCCATTTAGAGCTTCGTTTGCAGGTTGTCGACCTTATTTAGCTGAAAATGATAACGTAACCCTGAGAAATCGCTCCCCGCGATCTTGCCTCTTGTTTCAAACTGGGATGGAATCTGACTTCACAACAGTTGCGATGGGTGTGTGAACCGCTGTCCCTCCACATTGGCCTCTCGGACAGCACCAGGTGCGTCGTTCGAGAATTCAATCACACTATGCATGAAGATGAGTGATGCAACGTGGCAGGCTGGGGACCAAAGCTGTAGCTATCACTCATCAGCTTTCAGGAGATCAGGGATACAATTGACAATACTGTAATTCACGCTGATGCAATAGATGGCAATGAGCTTGTTGTGCATCCTCACTTGTAAACATGTCGTCTCTCTCCTCACAGGTATTAACATAGTTTCCAGGCTTTGAAGATGGAAAAAGGATAACTTCCGAGAATATTAAGCATGATTTGGGGGCAACTGAGAGAACCGTGTGTGTGTTCATTATGCAGCGGATCCCGCAAGCCCTGGTAAGTTCAAGAAACACTGGTTGCCTCAAAGGTTCTCACAGGTTACGTCAGCTGATGAGAGAAGGCCGCCTGCTCTCCGTCACCAAGGTCTGACATTAAAATGTAACTACCACATCCACATGATCTACGTTAACAGTCACATCCGTGTCAGCCGGGGGCGGCATAGCTCAGGAGGTAGGGTGGTCGTCTGGTGATCCAGAGGTTAGGGGTTCGATCCCCGGCTCCCGCAGAAAGCATGTCCTTGAGCAAGACACTGAACCCCTAAAGGCTCAAGCCCTGCTACGGAGTGGAAGCCTTGAGCGCTGGGATAGGCTCCCGCCTCCTGCAGCACAAGAAGAGGTTTGATTTATATGTTATTGTACACACACACAATCAAATGTGCTCTCTGCACGCGACCCATCCTATTGTATAGGAGCAGTGAGCAGCTGCTGCATCCGGGGACCAACTCCGGTTCTGACTTGCTGAGGGTCACAGGCAGAAGTATTAACCCGAGCATGCATGTCTTTTTAAGATGGTGGGAGGAAACCGGAGCCCCTGCAGGAGGAAACCCACACAGACACGGGGAGAACATGCAAACTCCACGCAGAGAGAACCCGGGACAGGATTTGAACCCAGGACCTTCCCTCTGCTAGACAACAGTGCTTACCACTGAGCCTCTGTGCCACCCTAAAAAAGTTAAGTCATCCTCTAAGTTAGTTGTGTTGAAATCTCTTTTGTAAAAACAGAATAGTCACAGTGCCCCGGTGCACTGCGATAACATACAGTGCACGTTGCGACATGAACGTCCTCCTTTCACGTCTTTCATAGAGCTGCTGATATTCAGCGGGTATCTGAGGATGTCTTTTCCTTTTCATTGTGACAGCCTCAGGGTCTCCGCAAGGACGTGTGTTGGCCTTGATGATCCTTTTGTGTCGCAGCCTTCGGGTTTGGGTAGAGCTGCAGGTAGTCGGGGAAGGACGTTGGCTAAAAATGGGATATCCATCACAACATCCAGAGACGATGGTCACCGTCACCGGGCTAGCTGTCCATCAAAATCAGTTGAAAGTGTCTTAAATGTCCGAAGCCTGGGGGTACTTAGGAGTAATCAGGGACCGTCTGCAATCGGGGGTTCAATCTAGAGCTGTGCTGATTACCCGTGTTGGTTCAGAAGCCGGGCTGGGGAGGCTCTGGGCGCTCAGGACACTTCACTCAATTCTTATCATGCATCATCAACAAATTGCCCCGACAAAGAAGGGCCCAATTTCAGAGACTCGCGGTGAGATGAGGAGCACGCTTCCTCCTCAGATTGGCTGCAGGAGCACTAATAGAGTCTGACCTCTTGGATGGCTGTTAAAGAAATCATTTTCTGCAATAGCCTTTCAGCCCTTCGTGCAACACGGGTGTCTAAAATCATTTATCTTACAATTATTCTCTTATGCTCATCGCAGGATATGAATAATACCAATATTAATGCATCCACACTGTGTGCACGACTTGGTTCCAGCCTCCATGTCGGGTTTAGTGGCAGACACGGAGGGTCAAGCGTCTTGAAATAAAGTCAGATGAACAGAAGTTGTGCTGTTGAGCGTTTTCGCCCCCGTGCAGCATTTGATTAATTGTGTGAATAAGCATGAAGGCAGAGTTCTCGGGTTGGCGACGTGACTGGGGGGAAGAGGATTTTGGGTGGCTTCTGCCTCATGAGACCCCACCACATTTAGCTTTTGTTCTACCTCCGGTCCTGTCATCTCTCACCTGGAGGGTATGCTCTGTTTTCCAGCGTGCACGCTGAGAGAAGAATAGAAATATAATCTGAACTCAAAGTCGTCTGGGGACTGGGTCCCCCCATATGTCGGCGTGCAAATGAATATTTATTTCTGCGATTACCCAGCGTGAAGTGAAACTCCGGAGCAAGACTTTCTTAACACCCCCTTCTCTGAGAGATAAGTCCTCTCTGCTGGCCATCCATCCCGGGCTGCTTGTCAGGTGACAGAGGAGCGGTGGAGGCTGGGCTTTAAATGGGCTGTGTGACTCCTCACCCCTCGCTGCCTCTTTGAAAGAGAGAAAAGAAGGGGATGGCAGATCAAAGGGCCCTGCAGAGCCATGTTTTATTCTCTGCCTCTCTGCAGCAGCGCTCACAGCCTGCACGCCTCCAGCCAAAGAAAAGCCAGAGAGGAGGCTTGTGCATTAATAGCCACACCCAAGTTAGACTGGTCCCAGCACTTACTGACCAGTATGAGTCATCCTCTGATGAGGGGGGTGTGGGAGAGACGGACGTGCTTCTGGAGGACACCAGCATTCGAAATCAGGTGAATAATGGAAGAAATGGCGATGTAGGGAAGAAGGCCCTGGGTTCGAATCCTGCCCCGGATTTTTTCTGTGTGGGTTTTTTCCACCAGGCGCTCTGGTTTCCTCCCACCACCAAAGAGACATGCATGTCCGGGTTAATACTCCTGCCGGTGCCCTTGAGCAAGGCAACTGGAAAAAGAACTGGAGCTGCTCACTGCTCCTATACAATAGGATGGGTTAAATGCAGAGAACACGTTTGATTGTATGTATGTATAATCAAACGTGTAAAAAGCGTCCTCTTCCTCTCAGCCTACAACAGACCTGTCGAAGGTGACACAGCACATGCAGGTGAGAAACGTCCGTCTGCATACCGACAGAAACCTTAAACAGGTTTTCTCTGCCAGCAGTGTGCAGCCCGTCGGGCTCTGAAACTACATTTATATTTCAAGCGTTTTCACTGGTTAATGAGTTTTGATCCCCTACAGCCAGCTACCACATGGCCATATTATTTTGCCTTGGGTGAATAACGGTGCAGGTTATATTATGTTCCCCGAAGAGATCGATAATGTAACAGGGTGAGTGGATGCTCTACTGTCGGCCACGATTGCCCAAAAGTCAATGTTTGCCATACAGGCTTTCAGGGGAAACCACAAGAGCACCCGCCATGAACGTATCATGTTTGGAGCATCTCTATAATGAAGAATTAAAGTAATTAGAAAATGATGTCACGAGGCTTTTTCTGGAGATGATTGGCAAAAACATGTCAGAGCTGCATCAGCATTAATGAGCCATAATCGACATAGGCCTAATTAGCAGCGCTTTATAATTTTACATAGGTTTATCATCATTAGCCAAGGTTGGCTTGGTGCACCACTGAATGTGTGGGTGGCAAACTGTTTGTTTATCATGTAGACACGGAAAACAGTTACACGCAACATCGCCATCCGGTCAATAGGAGGGATTCTGCAGGCCCGGCGTGCCGGGAGGACGGCTCCAGGAATAATTACACTTCCAACCACAGTAAACTTCAGTGAAACATCTGGGAGATCACTTGTTTTATTCTGTGGATTTTACTGGGGTTTATTTGGTTTCCCATTTTCTCTGCATGTGATATCTGCTACGGTTAATCTGCATAATAAGGCAAATGGTATAACAAAAGAGGAACTTAATTATGTTGTCATTTTAAAAAACCATTCATCCGTCACTCCATCCATCATCAACCGCTTATCTGAAGTGGACACCCTGGACAGGTCGTCATTCCATCTCGGGTTCAGTGTCTTGCTCAAGGACACTTTGACACGTTTTTGGCAGAGGCCAGGAATGGAACCTCCGACCTCCTGAGCTATGCTGCCCACATGTGTTCTCTGCACTTCACCCATCCTATTGTACAGGAGCAGTGAGCAGCTGCAGCACCCAGGGACCAACTCCAGGTCTTTTATCCTACTGCCTTGCTCCTGGGCACAGGCAGCAGTATTAACCTTAACATGCATGTCTTTTTGACGGTGGGAGGAAACGCCAGCCCCCTGAGGAAACCCACACAGACACAGGGAGAGCATGCAAACTCCACACAGAAAGGACCCGGGACGGGATTTGAACCCGGGACCCTCATGCTGTGAGGAAACTGTGCTAACCGTGTTGCAGATTGACCTATTTCTCTACAGGACCTTTGAAAACAACCCAAGGAAGATTTAGCACCACCCCTATGCATGCTATTGCACATTTACATGCATGTAAATCAGCGGTTAACCCGCTCGAGGCGACTCTGTGGTGCACCAATTTATGCAAAACCAGGAGAACCATACTTTAAGAAGCCATTGTGCAGGACCATAACTCATCTGGCTTCTCTGCTGCAGTGGAGGCTGACTTCCCTGCCTGGCACCTCTCCCCATGTCAGTCTGGCCATGTTTGTTGTGTCAGAAACGACAGCGGGTCTTCATCGATCATACATTCTGTTCACTGTTGCACGTTTCTGTGTTAAAACATTACCCGTCCTGAGCTGAAGCAGCCGTGAGTCCGATGCTTAATAATTCAGCAGCTGGTGGGCTTCCCCAGTGGTGATTTGACCACCACCGTCCCTTCCTCAAATAAAACGGAATGGAGCGATGAGAGTGTGGGATTATCCTGGTTGTATTTAATTGAGTTTGACCAGGTCCCTGCTCAGTGTCAGCTTAATCTCCCCGCAGCACTGTAGTCTCACTCCCGGGGAGACAGGGCAGGCCGATAAACTTTGAAGCCTGCACCGAGAACCTGCTCCCCACATCCGCTGCATTATTCATGATGGGGAAGACTAGAGCATCTTCAAATGGCCTGTCATTTCCTTTTACCCTCCGTCACAATGGCCATATGCTGCAGAGGGCCAGCAGAAAGCAATCTGCGGCTAAGCCTAGCCAAACACCGACACGTACGGCTACATTTACAGGTAAACCCACACACGGGGATATGTGGGAGTGGGAGGCAGGGGAATTCAAAATCTGCCATGGCACATTTCAATCCGCCTCCTCCTCCTCCTCCTGCTGTTGCTGCTGCTGCTGTCTGCACCCCGCACAGCTACTGTTGCTAAGGTAAACACACGGAGGATGAGATCCCTGTCTCGCTGCCACAAACCGGAGTTAGAGTCGCTGCCAGAGGAAAAGTTGAGGAAAGGTCAAACGAGGGAAACAATGGAGAAGTTCCACAGTTTATCTCAATGAGATTGACAAATATTGTTTTTGCCGAGCGGCACCGCGGCAGCGCGTCCTGTTTTAAAATGGAAGCTGATGTGATCCAGACACAGAGGTGCAGGTACGGGCTGCAGAGGTGGACTTTATGTGTGTGTAGCAGAGTTAATTATGCTGTTAGCCGCGGTAGCTCAGCGGGCAGGCCGCTGTGTAGCTCCGTAAATGTGAGGCGTTCATTGTAAAGCGCGTTGAGTGGTCACTAGGCTAGAGAAGTGCTGTATAAAAAACAAGTCCGTTTACCATTCCTGCTGTTAAATGTGTTCCACCAAATATGGAGCTATTCTCAACCTCCAGGTTAGAGATGTAGATCCGTGGAGACGGCAGCATCGGTGCGCTAGTCTATTCGGTCCCCACCATCTAGACAAATGCTGTCCCCCGCCCTCACCCGCGGCTATTTTTACCGATTGCCTCAGAGAGCAACAACTGACTGGAGGGCTTTTGTGTTTTTAACTTTGGATATATTGAGTGGAACTGTGTGCATTGCATTTTAACAATTGCATCCGAGAGAAATAAACAGAGACCGCCTCCGAAGGATATCCTGTCCCGGGTCTCTTCTTTCCACACAGCTTAGCTCAACAAGCTATAGCGGCCACCAACTACACGTGTGTCTGTGTCGTCTGTGTGAAAGTCGTGCGTACGCAGGGCTAGCCGTTGTGAGGCGGGAAGTTGGCGGATCTCTAGTTTTGCACTTCTTGCTTCTGAATTCTTTGACACTTTGTCAGCCACCCCCGAGTCCTTCAGCATGGTGTTCCACAGCGCCATTTGTATTTACTGAGTTTGTTTGCGTGACAAAACTGCACACGGCACGTCCCTCAGAGGTAATTGCGATTGCCGTCATTTGGCCTCCCTAATGTCTGCCATTCAGCATTAACATATCATTAGCTTTTTCTGGGACCATTCACTCAGAAAATTAGAGGTCTCCATGGACCCTCAGCTCCATCAATATGGCAAACCAGTTGACTCCCTTCCCTGCTTCTCTCTGTCTCTCTGTCTGTCTCTCTCTCTCTGTGTCTCTCTCTCTCTCTCTGTGTCTCTCTTTCTGTCTCTCTCTCTCTCTGTGTCTCTCTTTCTGTCTCTCTCTCTCTGTGTCTCTCTTTCTGTCTCTCTCTCTCTCTGTGTCTCTCTTTCTGTCTCTCTCTCTCTCTGTGTCTCTCTTTCTGTCTCTCTCTCTCTGTGTCTCTCTTTCTGTCTCTCTCTCTCTCTGTGTCTGTCTCTCTCTCTCTGTCTCTCTCTCTGTCTCTCTCTGTGTGTCTGTCTCGAGTGATTTGCAAGATGGAGGAAACCACTGTGTTGGGTTTGGAGGATGTGTTTGAGGCGGATGTGGACGACACTCCTATGCGTAACTTTGTATCCAGGACTCCACTGAAGTCCCACTCGGCATCAGTGACGAGGACAAGTCTGTGTCCCGTGGACCTCCGCAGAAGGTGGAATATGATCCTTGTCATAGGGTTCCAGTGGACGGAGAGTAGGCCCTCTTCCACATCAACTCTACGGGATTCATTAAAGGTCATTGTGGAATCCGGCTTTTCCTGAATGGCCCAGATGAACTGCACTGCCTTGACGCCCAATAAGAAAACATCTGCTCGGTTGTTACAAAGCTGTGATGGAACCGCTGCGGTGGCAGCATCTATTCTGGGTAAATACCGTTTTCTGACACCTGCAGAGGCTCGGTGAAGCATGACTTATCTCTCATCCACAACCTCAGCGGCTTCTGTTAAGTGAGAATGTTCTACACCAAGATATTTGCAGGCTCAAATTAGACGAACAGATAAAAACAAACAAACCATTACGTGCTAATGTGGCGATAATTATGTGCAAAAACATAGTATTTGTCAGCTCGGCTAAGTCAAACCGGCAAGCTCCTGTTTTGTCATATCACCCATTCGCTCTGCTACTCTACCATCACCTTTCCCCAGTCACATACACAACTACGTTTACTGCACTGAGAGTCAATGTCTGCCTTCTATCCATCCATCATTAACCGCTTGGCTGAAGTCGGGTTGCGGAGGCAGTAATTCCTGCAGGGGACCCCAAATTCCTTTTTTTTTTTTAACTGGTCACACCGGCCAGCTCTGACTGGGGGATTCTGAGGTGGTCCCAGGCCAGTGTGGAGATATAATCCCTCCACCTGGTCCTCGGTCTACCCCGTGGTCTCCTCCCAGCTGGGCGTGTCTGGAACACCTCACTAGTCAGGAGACCAGGTAACCTCCTGACTAGATGCTGAACCTCCTCACTGGCTCTTTTCTACAGAAAGGAGCAGAGGCTCTACTCTGATGATGATGATGATGATGATGATAATTCCAGTTATAGAGACTGCATACTGATGAACATCTGCAATTTAATTATGCCAGATTTAGCCACCAGATTTTCACGTGTTGCCCCAAGCAGTTAGTGGTTCAGTGTCTTGCTCAAGGACACTTCAGCACGCTTTCTGAAGGAGCCGGAGATGGAACTACCACTCCTTCTATTGTGAGACGCACACTCTACCTCCTGAGCTATCCCAACCCTTATTATTATAGTAGTTGTTACTGCAGCTCTCATGATCGTTCCCATCATTACAGAGCCAGAGAGGCTTCACACATCCTGTAGGAAAGGTCAGACGAGCACGGGGCCAGTTAATTTTAACAATTGCCGCGAAAAATATAGTCATGCCAACCAAATTGCTGGCGAACACGGGTGCATAATCACACAGTTTGCCATCGGACTGGCTGTACAGTGATGAAGTCTGTCTGATCTCCTTCAGTGTGTTTTTCAAATTCAGCATATCCCGGCCTCCTGCAGGACACACATCTGCATTTCCTCTGCACTTTGATGAAGCAGCAGCAGAGGTGTCCCCCTCCATTAAGGACCCATCTGATTTGACTTTGCACCCTGACAACCTTGTGAGTATGTGTGTTTGTCTGGGTGCACGCATGCATGTGTGCACATAGTGTGTACTTTCTGTGGGAGTGTGCGTCTGCATGCTTCGTGTACAGATTTAGCCCTCAAGTGGAGGAGAGGTCTCTACAGCACATCTGCCCTGTTTAAACCTCTGTTGGTTCAGCAAGAGATGAACTGAGACTATTTGAATTCATTTGTGCTTGATTCTTTCACGCCGTTGGAAAGTGAGAGCCAGAGAAAACCGCAACGGCAGAAAAAAGCTGCGACAGTTATGGAGCACCATTAAAGCCTTTATCGGTACAATAGAGACACCCCTCCCCCCCATTTCACTGTCTAAGATGCATACTGGAGATTTTTGTAATTGCCATCGGTACAAGAGAAATCCTTCGAGGAAATAACATTATTTTCTTCAGAGAGCTGCTACTATCCCCGACCCCTGCAGAAGCCGTGTCCAAGTGTCCTTGAGCGAGACACTGAACCCCTAACTGCTCAACCTTTTAGATGGTGTGGGGACCTCTCCAGGGTGTTTCTCCACCTCTCTCCCAATGAGGGCTGGGAGAGGCTCCAGCATGGCTCCGTGACCCGGCTTCGGATATGCGGTTTATGATGGATGGATGGATGGATGCAGTGACTGAAGAAAGAAAACGGAGCAGGCCGGCAGACATGCTGCATGCCTGGCCTACTCCTGAACTTAACAGACATGCTCTGTGCAGATCGTTCCTGCTTCTTGAAACAAAGCAGGACTCAGTCAGGTTGGCTCTTGTGTGACTGGCCCACTAGGTCAAGTTGCACACGGCTCACCAAATTAAATGTGTGCAGATCTCCATCGGCATCAGCGAAGCTCAGATCAGCTCGGGAGTAACCGACTCGGGTCGAACTACCAAGAATATAAACCAATTCCACCCTTGCATCGGATGATGGAAAGATGACTCATCCCACTTGACAACATGGAACTGCTTGAAACGCAGCGACGCCTGGTCAGTGGCTAGCTGTGATGTAAAGTTGGAGTTTTCCACCAGCAGAGAGAATGGATGTGATGGATTATAAATGCGGTGAGGTGTCGAGTCGAGCGCTGTGTGAGCACGCCGATGCTCCACACGGCGGGAGGAGAAGGGTGCAGAACGCTCCTCCAGCCGTGAGGCTGTGCTCAACGGAGGATGCTCGACACCAATGAAACGGCCCCAAAATTGGCCAATGGGTTCAGGCGTGCTTGTAATATGGCTTAAACTGCATGGCCTTTCATGTAGGGGAACAAATCTCCTCAATGTCAACGCACTCTCCCACATGTTGAGTGCTTAGTTTGCCATGCAGTACAAGATCTGCCCGCCTGTTTAGTATTCATCCACTTGAGTTTCCTAAAGGTTACCAAACCTAATTAGACATTTATGCAGGATCTTCAAAGGTCCCTCTGTTATTAATGATGTGCTACTTCTGAGGAGTGACTCGATGGCTTCTCTCGGTCTTGGAGACCACGCTCCTCACAATATATGCATGCACAATGGAAATGCAGGCAGAGGCTTGTGACTCCTGGCTGCTGTGATCAATTAGGACTGGTGATATGTTGGGAGCACAAGTGTGTGTGCACATAGAGACCCGGCCAGCGCACAACACACACAGATTAGTCTTCTGCAGAAATACCAGGAATGAGTCTGTCGGTGGAGCCAGCGCCACTTATACTTTTAGGAGAAGAAGAAGGAGCAGGAGGAGGAGGAGGAGGAGGAGAAGAGGAGGAAGCTTTATGTATTTGTCATTGTACATGCAGACAATGAAACGTGTTCTCTGTGTTTCACCCCTCTTATTGTATAGGAGCAGTGGGCATCTGAAGTGCCTGGAAACCAAGTCGTGGTCTTTTTCCCACTGCCTTGCTCAAGGGCACAGGCAGGAGTATCACCCTTAACACGCATGTCTTTTTGATGGTGGGAAGAAACTGGAACACACGGAGGAAACCCCCCCCCACACACACACACATGGGGAAAGAACAGGCTGACTCCTCACATAAAGGACCTGGGGTAGGATTTGAACCCGGGACCTTCCGTGTTGTGACCGCAGCACCACGGTGCCGCCCAATCAGAGCACCAGAGCAACAGAAAGTTCCTCCAAGTCAAATATCTGAGTTGAGATTAAAGCTGTGCTGGTTTTCAAAGTACCGTCTTAGGAACCGCCGAAACGACACCCGGGATCCATCCATAACTCATACCCAGTGTTTGGATATAAAACCCCCCACAGCCTGCATGCAGAACGGCTGTGCTGATAACTGCACCTTCTCTCTGCCCTTTCACTTGATTAACTAAAGGTGATTGGCAAATGATGGTGCAATTACAGCCCCATGTTTACATCAAATCTCCCCGTTGCCCCGGGTAAGCACAGGCGAGGGAAGCACCCCAGATAAAAACCCCCTTTTACATCCATCATTTATATTCGGACCTGAATCTATTATGAATGTCAGCTAATTAGCGGTGTGGCGGAGCCATTCCTCTCCCCGGTGCCAGTCCGCTGGCTGCACGTCACGCAGCGTGGACACTGACAAAAAGCTCCCCAGTTGTACAGATTTGAGTGTCTCTTTACCACGGAGACTTCACTAATCACCTGGGAAAGTGTCTGCAGACGGCCCAGCACCAGCCATACGTGTGCGAGCATAAAGGCCCATTTGCACGTGCACGCAGGCATGTTTGCGCACGTGCACCAGTGCACGAGCGTGTCGGTGCACACACATGTCTTCTTCTGAGCCAGTGCACGTGGGTGTGCGCGGGCTTGGTGATAATAAAGGAAGTGAAAATGAAGAGGAGCTAAACCGTGTGAGTCATTTCTCATTTCCCTGCTTCATTGCCCGTCAGAAGAAAGCCTTGCATTTTGAATGATGGCTCAGACAACAAAAAGTGAACAACAAACCCTCCGGCTCCCTGGCGAGGAGCGGAGAGGAGAAGGGAGAGAGGGAGATGCACAAAAACAAATGTACTTTTAAAGACAAGATTTTTTTGCTGCAAATATATTTAGTATACATAAATGGTCACGTGATTGCGTGCCTTGTGCACCACAATCAGATGTCGTGACCTAAGCGTGACCTAAGTTGGCACTCCCCCGGTTTTTGAGGACCTATCAATAGTCTGACTTAATGAGAGAGCATCCATCCTTTAGCTGGCAGAGGGCCTTGACAACAAAGGTAAGTAATCTCTTCTTTATTAATGGGGCTTTTTCACTTCGGACCTGAGCCCTGGTTGTTTCACACTGCTGAACTCAGGAAGCAAACAAACAAACAAAAGGCCAAATCAATATGGAATCACATGGATGTGCTGGTATTAATAGGTGGAAAATATTTAGTTTCCCAAGTTCAGCAACCACGTTTAGAAGGAGAAGATGTGGACACCGAGAATGGCCTGGAAGGGTTTGGATTGTATCAGAGCGGTGCTCCAACCTTGTATCATGCCGGATAATTGTCCTTCTGAGACAAGCGAGGCAAGGGATGAATTGACAGAGAGGTTTTGAGGCTCTTATTACCATTTCATACCACGCAGTGATTTGTGAATTTGTTCTTGTTAAGT
>OMLC01046849.1:0-14603 GCA_900302585.1 Regalecus glesne | reverse complement strand
CTATGACTGTTCTCTCTCTGTCTCTCTCTCTCTCTCTCTCTCTCTCTCTCTCTCTCTCCCTCCCTCTCTGCAGGCATATCGGCGTCAAGACGTCTGAAATGTTCTCTCTTTGTATTGTTCAGAAGGTTGAAAAAGATTCTATTGTTCTCTTTATTTATCCCGACAGAGGAGAGAAATGTGTGTTCATGTGCTTGAAAGGGACTTCAATAAAAGTTTAAAAGTAGTTAAATTAAAGTAGCCAACTTTTGTAATCTGGCCAAAATTAGATTTTACACAAAGAGGCTTTCATTCTTCTCTGTACTGTGCACCTCTAGGTCTCTATTTTTCAAAGGTATTTAGATGAGTGTGATTATGCACAGGTGTTTGCAGTTTGTATTTTACACACTGCATGTGATTAAATCAATTTCTTTATATACAATCGCAATCAATACGCATCGGAGAACACTCCTAAAGTTAAACTTAAAGATGCTCATTGAGATGAGTCAAGTTACTGTATTTCACTTTAAAACATACTATTAACTAGTACGTAGACATCATGCCAGCATTTCTTCTGACATAGCATTCAGAGTCCAAACATTCAGTCTCTTTCTGAGCATAGTTCCTCCTGCTCCAGGCTGTGTACCTTGCATGACTCCATATGTGGTTTCATAAGTTCTTATTGCTGTCATTTTACCGATTACAATCAAAAAACATGAAGGGTTCTCTCCATTCTCTCTCACCCACAGTCTCCTGCCAATCTTGTTTTATCAGCACTTCTATTTTCTTATGATATTTCAATAACACATTGCACTTGAAGAAAAAAAAATCAAATCAAGTTCCAGGATGGGATTTACAAACATTACATTCCCTCTTTGCATTTCAACTCATCCGTTGTATGAAGGCATTCAGATAATTAAATAAGTAAGTAAACTGAAGTCCAAATGTTTACAATCGATAGTATTACATTTGAGATGCTGGTTTTCCCTTATTTTCTTTACATCTATATTTAGATAACTTTTGATCACATTCTTTAAGTTGTATGTTCATATGTCTCTTTCAATTTCAGATTATTGGACCCTTTCATGACTTTATTTTCAAAATAAAGATCTGACAAATCACGTTACCCCAATTTAGCTGTCTGCTCACCTGTCTGTCTTTGTGTTTCAATTATATTTATCCGTGTTTGGTTTAACCATTAATGTACCAGACTCTTACTTTCGCCTGTTCATCCTCCTTTTGGACCCCATGGGATGTATTGTACTTAATCACTCACTGTACTTTATATTGCTTATATTTTGTATGTATTGTTTAGACTCTGTACTTTTTATTCTCCATAAGCACCACTTGACGGTGACATAACTACATTTCCGTTATTCTGACACAATGTCAGTAAAGTTATTGAATTTTGAATCTGTCGCTGTCGCGGAGTTATGGCATGTAATTTGCGTTGTTATCGCGAGAGTGTGATATGGCGGCTAAACCCGTGAGAGTTTGTCGCGTTGTGTGAAGTTGTGCAAAAGATGGCGGTGTAGCTATACTCGACCAACCGTTATGGTTTGTTTCAAGGTGAGTGTTCTGTTTAATTCCATCTCTGTGTTCTAGATTTTAGGTTTATCCTGTTGCCTATTTTCCTGTTGTTCGGTGTGGCAAAATGGAAAACGTTAGATTTTCTTTTACCGCCGCCATTTACAAATGAGTCGCCTATACAAACCACGAACTTATCAATCCTGTGCCATATTCATATCTCCTTGTTACTTGATAGAACGCCATTAACTGTCATGTAAAATGGGAAGTTATTCAACTGCTTAGACTCCCTGTGTGTTGTGGATTTTTTCACACATTCCATACATAACATACATGGGGTAAACATTCCATTTTATTTCCCCATCACATCACTTTTCTTAGGAAAGAAGACTGACACACACACACACACACTAGAGGACCTTGGTTTTCATAATGGCAGTTCTGTCACAGAAATTGCTTTGTGGTCATTGAGGTTATTGTTAGTTCCCTTACAACGAAAAAAGGCATGGTTAGAGACGTAAAATTGCTTCCAAACTTTAACAAATATTATGTGGAGGCAGAGGAACCATTAGAGAGAGATATGTTTCTTTCAGTGATTGGTGTTTCCGCTAATTACAAAAATTGCCAAAGGGGGCTTCGCAAAAAGGAAACATCCTGTTCTTAGACACTTGCATCGGATAAGGAACAGCTCCCTTTAAAAGCCTTTAACAGGGAGGGAAAACATGTGAATAAACCTTAGGCAGATTAACAGAGAAGGTGTAGGCTGGGGTTCAAACCCAGGACCATCTTGCTTTGACGTAACTGCATTAAGCGCTGGGCCACTGTGTTGGTCAGTCTCACTGCTGATTGTCAAAGGGAAGGCGTTTTTCACTATTGTCTTCTTAATACTCACTTAGTTTCTCAGTCTGAAAAGATGAACTGATCGTCTAGGCTAATTGATTCGTGATCACAACTTTTTAAGGTCTGCTGATGTGTGACATCCTGACAGTGCACATACTGTTTTTAAAGGGAATGTTAGGTGCTGATTTGATTGGCTGTAATAGAAGACAGCCCCTACCTCTCCTACTGATCATTTATTCCTTCTGCGTCTAAACATTCCCAAGTTCCAGCCATATATATTGTGTACATAGTAGCTATACTAGTGTGCTTGGTCATGTCCATCTACTCAGGCATGTATGTAATTAACCTGTGCAGACATTCGGTTCAACATTGCTGGTATTGTGTCTGCACCAATGTGGTTTATCACCTCTTATTTCACCTGTGTATATAGTCAATCATTGAATATGTATCTGATGGACGTTGTGTTGTCATACTCTTTGACATACCTACGGGCTGCAGTGGCTCAGAAGTTGGGCTTTTGTGGTGGGTATGATCCCATCGTGGGGCATCAGGAAAAGGGCATCCGGTCTTAATCCCCCATGCTCAGTAAATATGAAGGATATATTGTAAAGTGCTTTGAATGTTCTCTAGACTACAAAAGTGCTATATAAAAATAACTCCATTTACCTGTCAGAGCCCTGAAGCCAAAGTCAAAATCCATGTATGTAAAAACCAAGATGGGCATTATTCTGCTTTTTTAAAAAGAAAAACCTTTTTAACTGTGCCTCCATTGCACCCAGTAACCACCAGTGCAGCGTATCCCAAAATTGAAAAACAAGTGTTGGCTACATGTAAGATTGGCTTGCACAGTCAACTAGTGCTGAGGCCTTCGACTACACTATGCCCTGGAAACTAGAGCCCTTGTTATTTCTTCCTTGGCCTCTCACTGACTGTCTGTTTTCAGAGATGGGTGCCACTATGCTTATGGAAGAATCCATATTTCAGTCATTGTGCAGCAACTTATTGTATGCATAGCATTCTCACTGTGTGTAGGTGGTTATTGTATAGTTTGACAGTCCTCCACTGGAATCAATGGTTGGCCATGGCTGTGATGGAAACATAGGCGGATCGGATGAGTTACTGAAAGGAAAGAAAATGTATTCTGTGAATCCTAAAATATTAACGCCTGCATAATCTTTTACAACAGTTTCTGTCAGATTTGACTCCAGTATTCATGCCCGGGTGATCAGAGCGGTTGTAAAGTACAAGGCTTGTTACATAAAATTCTCTTCTCCTGGTGCCAGTTTGGTTCCGTATTGTAGTAAAAAGACTAGTTGCGCTCTGGTCCTTGTTGCATACTTTAATTCTGCATCTTAATCAGTCTCAGACCTTTCCTGTTCCCCCATCAGTCACATTCAGTTTCACAGTCTGCTGGGATCTCCAGTTCCACTGAGCTGAGGTGCAACTGTAATTGAAAGTCTATCACAGGAATCATTTGTCAATGAGAAAAATTACCAAGCGAATAAGGATGGTCGTATTTTTTAAGACGTGTCCTCACATTCTGGTCATATTCACCGGGGCTGTAGACCCCTGGAAGGGCCTTTTTGATGAAGGCTTCTACAATATTAAAAAACACAAGCACGTGTATATACGCACGTGCAACCAGGTTATTGCATCCAGTAAGGCATTTGTAAGTTAAAGGCTCAAGCTTGTTTTACAGGAGCAGTGACTTTTCAGAGCAGGATTTTTCTTCTTTTAGTTCGAGGAACTGCATGCAGACTTTGGAATGAATGAGGTTGGTTGCCTAGTAATAGGAGATTTGTGGTACAATCCCTGAGCCGTGCAGAAACCATGTCGAGGTGTCCTTGAGCAAGACGCTGAGCCCCTAACTACCCCCCAAACCCTGTGCTGTGGTTCAACTCACTGCATCTATACAATACTACTATTTTTGGCTGCTCCTGTTAGGGGTCGCCGCAGTGGATCATCAATCTCCATCTCTTCCTGTCCTCTACATCTTCCTCTGTCACACCAGCCACCTGCATGTCCTCCCTCACCACATCATAAACCTCCTCTTTGGTCTTCCTCTCCTCCTCTTGCCTGGCAGCTCCATATTCAGCATCCTTCTCCCAGTATACCAGAATCTCTCCTCCACACATCAAAACCATCTCAGTCTTGTCTCTCTTGCTTTTCTCCAAACCGTCCAACCTGAGCTGTCCAATAGGATGGGTTGATTACAGAGAGTGAATTCCAGCAGCCTTGGGCATGTGGCCATAAAGCACGGTCTCACTTTCATTCATTTCTACCAAATGCATATAAAGTTGCTATCTAGATAACAGAGCATCGTATGTCCTAGCAGTTATTTGAGTTATTTAAGAAATCTATCCATGTCAGTTTTCATAGATGTATCCAGATCTCTAAAATACATCCAAATGAGCTAATTTCCTTTGATTCCAATGTAGTTGCAGACCCATAACTATCCGTCTGCCTGCTTATCAGTTCACCTGTGTGTCTGTCGATTTTCATTATTTGTGTGTAGGTTTATTCCATCAGCTGGCTGAGAACCCTGGAACAGCCTTTAGTGAGCGTGGAGGCGCTCCCTTGCAGAGGTTTTCAGTGCAGATCCACAGCTTGTGGAAGGGGATCAAAGGACAGAGACAGTTGACTGAGTGAAATCTGTCACATTACTGTAATGGACGTAATTACTCAAAGAAAAAAGGGGGCTGTTAGGTGAAATTAGCCGTGATATTCCCTTTTGGGTAATGGCAAAAATTTGGAAGGTTAAATGACACCAAGGGCTGAATGATTTCAAACACTAAGGTGCAATCAGGGAAAAGAAAAAGACTTACAACAAAGCCATCCTGAGCAAATCCAATATCCCCAACATTGGACTGTGGAGATTCGTTTGAAAGCACCTTAGAAAGACATTTTCTTTGAACACCTGCTCCAGGAGAAATCATGTTGAGACTATGATTCACTTTCAAAAGAGTAGGCCTGAGAGATTGTTTCCAGCAGCGCTTCATGTGGGGACCGTTAAAGCTCACGTAGCATGACCACAACGCCAAGTAGCACACATTTTCACACAGGAAGTCACAGCTACACCAGACGGAAGACTGTAGAAACGTTGCTAATTGATCCCCCTCCTGCATACGTCCTTCCTCATTCTGTGCATCCACGTGGGTCAGCATGTGAGCGTTGGTTACAGTATGGCCTCAGTGCTCCCTCTCTGGCCCAAACGTTGACCTTCTCAGACGGCAACCAGCCCAATTAGTTGAGGAGAAGGGGAGGGGTGGGACCTTTTCAACATGTAATTACCTTCAGCCACCCCTGGAGAAGCCACCCACACAGTCAACTCTAAGAATGGATTTCCTGCCTCTCATCAAAGCTGATCACAGGAGGAAAGAGCTCGTTTTTATGTGGCACACTGCCTTCTTCCCCTGAGCTCAAAAAGGTTCTGCTGCTCAAGTGCCGTTTTTCATGAAATGCTCTGAATCCATCCATTGTTTGGTTGTTGTTTTTTTTGTGGGCCCCTCCATGCTTCTTCATGACAAAACATCTGTGATTGGATCACTACCATTAAGCTACCATGCCCCCTTCGATGCAGTGATTTTTTTTTAAAAAAACGTTATTTTTTCCCCATGCATAAAAAAGAGTGATCATCCCTCTTTGGAGATCGAAATTGAGATTTTGACTTTGGTTTTGCAGAAGCCTTTTGTTGGATAAGGAAAACCATGTGAAACAAACTGGAACTTTACTGCTGTGTCAAATGCATATATTCATTCACTGGTTTTATCAAAGCAAGATTTTGATACGTACTACTTTATGGCATCTGATAGCTAATGCATCCTCCCTGCATCACTCATCTGTCAGGACAGCATTAATAATGACAAGGATTAATAATAATAATAATAATGAATGATAATAATTCGAATCACTTGCCATATACATAAACTTTTATACAAGTTCATTCACTGTGACATATACTGACCATAGTGAACCTAACTTCAATGTAATAAGACAAACCGAGCAATATTCATATGAAGTGAAGAATGTCACAACCCAAAGGAGAGATAGTCACATGTTGAGTAGTAGATGTTTTAACAATGCTATTGTTAAGGTGTAGGGCTGTAAAACAATCACACTGATATGCAAAGCATATGTCATCATTTTGTGATTATATCCCTAAATTTGACCATTTTAGAAATGCAAATTTTTGGTCAGCACCTGCATCAGTACAGGTGAGTATTTAGAGAAGTGTCATGTCAAGCAAACGGTAAAAAACCAACATTTCTCAACAGAGGGTCTTTCAGAAGGTGGTTTCCTCCTCCCCTGCCCCCTGCCATGGAGTAAGTTGCACCAAAAAGGGCCTGGGTCTTGACACAGGTGGCTCATCCCCAGGCTCAAAAGTACAGGACTCCAGCGAGCTCAAGGACCCCGCGGCAGAGCCCATCCCCTCGTACGCATAGGTTCGAAGGCAGTCAAATGGAGGAACGTACGGATCCTGGTCAGCTTCTGTCAGCCTGTCCATTATAAACTGCCTGAAGACTTCGTCCTCGGGGCCAATAAGATGGGACTGTCGGAGGGACATCCGTATGCTGGCTGCAACATCTTCCCTACGGAGTTTCCTCTCCTTCCTTCTGGGGTGGGGGCGCAGGGGAACGGGCTGAGAGATGCCCATGTCGGCTCCTCTGCACCCTGGTTCTTCATAGCGCAGAACCTTTTGTGAAACCCTTTCTGGCAGCTGAATCTCCTTCTTCTCTTCTTCCAGGCCCTCCTGCTGCTTTCGTTTGTGTCTCCTCACCACCAGCATGAGAATGGACAGCACTAGATACACAGCAGGATACAGTATTATTACTAATAAGCATGAGGACTCAGCAGGATTTCAGCATCCACAGCGGTACATCTGATCAAGTATGCCCTTGGTGTATGTGCAGGCCCCACCATAAATGAATCCAGCCAGTTTCCATTTATTCCATTATCATCCCCCGCTAGGCTGATAGCCTGGAGGGGATTATGCGTTTGGTCTTGTGTGTGTGTGTGTGGGGGGGGCGTTCATGTGTGTGTCTGCAACTAATCCTACAAACTACTGGACCTATCAGCCTAAATGTTTTGTGCAGTTGTGAATCTGACGAAGAACCTCTTGTGGGTGAGGTGATTCATAACCTTGGAAAAAATAGTTGTTCTGGCTCCTGTCGCTCCCTCTGTGCATTTGCTTCTAGCTCACTCTACCAGCTCGACTCCATAGCTGCCTGATCTGAGTCGGCTTTACACATGCCTGACTTACATCTATGATTGTTTTGATAATCCAAAAAGTGTAAATTCTATGAGGTGAAAATTGAGGAAGTGTTGTCTATTCTTGTTGATGCGTGAACTGAGTCAACTGTAGATATGAGTTGCCCATGTGGAGATGTAAAGAGTTTACCCAGCTTTATAGTATTGTGAAAATAATGACAGGATCAGGGTTAGACCAAAATGGACGCATAGCAAACATTTTCCTTTGAGAAAATTCAAGTTAATATTAGATTCGGTTGCATTTGTTCAAGGGTCCGCCTAGTAGGCTGCACATCCATAGACTGACAGGCAAGACATTTTTGAGGTAGACTTTTTTAGCTTCTCAAAAACTTTTTCTTGTCCATATTTCCTACTCCGTTAGCTCAGGTGCTGCACAAGTCTTATGATGGAAGATAAAACAGGTTTATCTCCCCGTGTATGTGTGTGTGTCTGTCCAATGTTACACTTGTAACTATTGAGCCTGTCAGCCTGATGATATTTGTGCGTGGTTATGACTTGATGATCAAGGACCGCTCATGTCTGCAGTGATTCAAAACCTTCAGAAAGCCTGTTTTACACTGCAATCGAGTGCTAACTCCTCAGGTCTTTTCCCGTAAGTTAGAGCACTGGGGAAGGGGATATACGCCTGGTGGAGGTCTGCACTCTACTGTGTGCACTCTTCAGGTTTAGAGCTGAAACAAAAGTCAACATGGGGCCGTATCGGAGTACAAATGATTGTTTCAATCTCAATTCGGGCAAACCGAGGAATAATTTTCCTGGCTTCTCGGTGTGGGGAATGTTAAATGGTGTTTATGTTCTTGTATTGTTTGAACTAGATATTGTACTCTTCTGAAGGAATGTTAGTTTAGTAGGCATTGTCATTAATCTTTCATGGGATGGGCACAGGGATTACACAAAGCAGCAAAGGTCATAATAAAGCTCTTCACTATGCAAACCCGTCACTGTCCCAGGATGGCACTGCTACTGATGTATTGCAACCAATACGGTCATTAACAGCCATCATTGTTCTGCAAGCGCTCAGCATTTTAAAAAGTGTGTTAGGGGCACACCAGTAAGATTTAAGAGGGGAATTCAAATGGATGGAATATTTGTTATTGAGGAAGTCTTCTTGTTCACTGCACATTTTCAATACTTGCCAGGGTGATGTGGGGCAGGGCTGCTTTAGCCCACACTAATGCAACAGATCTGCTGAAAAAAAACACGTTTTTAACAATAGCACGCCCTAAAGATGAAGCATCATCACACTCTTCAAAGTAGCACAAATAAAGTTTGATGCCATCTATCCATCCTTTGTCAACAGCCTATCAAGAGTCAGGTCATGGAGTTGGCAGCCAAGGACCCAAAACTTCACTTTTCCTGGTCACATCCACCAGCTCTGACGGGGGGATGCTGAGGCGTTCCCAGCCCAGTGTGGAGATATAATCCCTCCACCTGGTCCTCGGTCCACCCCATGGCCTCCTCCGAGCTGGACATGCCTATAGCACCTCACTATGGAGGAGACCAGGCGGCATCCTAGATGCTGAACCACCTCAACTGGCTCCTCTCTATGTAAAAGAGCAGAGGCTATACTCAGTCCCTCATCATGACTGAACTAACTTCTCACCCTGTCTCCAAGGAAGACGCCAGACACCCTCCTGAGAAAACCCATTGCGGTTGCTTGTATTCACAATCTCATTCTTTAGGTCATGACCAAACCTTCATAGCCATAGGTGAGAGAGGAATCAATCACTGGCTTACCTGTTGTTCATATTACACCATGCGTCATCTTATTTCATGGGAGGTGTGTTTTACATGTCGTGATTAGACCTCACATTGTGGGGGTGGACATGGATTTAGATGGGGTATAGCTGATTCAGGCCAGATGCCCTTCCTGACACTCCGTGGTGGGTTCCAACCTGCAGCCTTTTGCTTGCTAGTTCCAGGAGCTTGCATTTTGCTGCTGAGCTACAACGGCCCCACCATATCATCATCTTATTTAATGTGGTCCAATTAGGTGCAATTTGGAGAGAACATGACAGGTCTTCCATTGCCTGTCACCCAGCATCACACTGAAAATTTGTGACATCCATCTGTTGAATGAACCGCTTGTTTTCCCCTGAACGCCTGTTGCATCCATTGACTTGTCTTCTTGTCCTGTGTATTTCATGCAGATTTTCTGAGTTATTTGTCGATGTTTTTTTTCTCCATTGAGAGTGATTGATGCATAAGCATGCATCCACTTTGTAGAATGCATGTTTGGATTGTAAATGATCACTTACGGCAATGGACCTGTAGTGTTTCAGAGACATTGATTGATTATTGTGTATTTATATGGGCCAGATGTGCCTTTCCTTCCTCCTTCTGAAACTGTGAAGATAGAGCTACTATCAAGACATCTCTTTCCCTGCATCTTTGTTTTTTACCACCTCTCTTTAGATGGTTCATGTTTTGAGGTTGCTTAGCCTCTTCGTGTTCATAGTAGCCATTTTTCAATGACGCACCGGCAATCCCTTTATACTTGATCTAAAATCAACAGCTGATATTATATGTGGGGAAATTCTTTCTTTCTTACCAGTGAATCCAACCAGGCAGAGCAGCAGGGCAAGCAGGGTTTGGATGCTCACCCCCATGGAGAGAGCGAGAGCCTGCACCCCCCCAGTGGGACAGTGGCCAGCGGGTTGGCAGCTACACACACTGATGGTCAAGGTGCTGGTGCTGGAAAGCGCTGGTGAACCGCTGTCTGACACCACCACAGGAAGGAAGAAGTGAGTGCGGTCCTTGCGGGTGAAGGTGCTCCTTCGTGTGACGATGCCCGCTGTGTTATCTGTTGTGGAGGAGAGGGAGTCAGGACTGAGAGGTGCGTCAGAGGAACAAGGGCTTTTTTTGTTGTCTGTTAAAAATCTGGAGTTTGGTGCAAAGCTCAGTCAGCTGTTCTTTGACATGCTAAATGGACATTTTAGAAACTTGACATTTGTGGAAATAGTGGTGATTTTTAATCATGGCAGATGGTGTTGTTCATCATTCCTTATTCATGATTCGTATTGTCTTGCTGTTTGAATGCCTGGTAATTCACATCACTCTGATTCATGCCTTTTGCAAACTTGTAGTGAGAGGTCTTTTATACGTGTCATGATTAGTCCCCATGTTGTGAGGGTGGACATGGACTCATATGGAGCTGGGAGGATTAAGGCCAGATGCCCTTCCTGATGCCCCACGGTGAGATTGAACTCACATCTGGCTCATCAGTTCCCAAAGCACGCACTCTACCACTGAGCTATCGCAGTCACCTAAACCACAGTGAGTTGAAAACGTGCAGTATTTTGGGATTCTTATCTGTTTTGCCTGATTTAATAGCACTGTCCATCCATCCATCCATACGCTGTCAACCATTATCCAAAGTTGGGTCGTAGGGCCATGCTGCAGCCTATCCCAGCACTCATTGGGCAAACAGCAGGGAGTTTAAGGCCGGATGCCCTTCCTGACACCATGCGGTTGGTTTGAACCCAGTGTCTGGCTCATTAGTTCCTGAAATGCACGTTCTACCCCTGAGCTGCCACTCAACTGCCCCGTTTTATCATTTTTACTGCCAGTTTCTAATACAGAAACGAATGCACAAATGATAATTGAGGGATTTTACTCTAAAATGCAACAGAGGATGTAACGTAATAGATTTCATGTCTTAATATAATGTTATGATATGAGATGACTCTGGCATTATGTCATGGCTTATTGTGTAATATGAATATAAGGTAGTATTCAAAGAATAGAGACAGAGTTTAGACAGACAGAGTTTAGACTGTGGGGGGGGGGCTACCCGAGTGACCAACATGTATTCCACAAAGTGCATATAGGGACATCGAGACTAAAATTACAATACTGTAAAATAACATCGCAAAAATCGTTTCAAATATGAGTCTTACAGTCAAACCAGCAGGTGTTCCACAGCAGGCGTTTACCTTTCTCAAATTGAGTGTAACGGATTAACGTAATTGGAGATGATTACAAGTAAAGTGGGTTTTTTTTTTTAATTAAAAAATCTTACTTGTGGTCATGCTGACCGTTATCTGTGAAGCCCCCTAGCCCTTATTGCCTTATTATTGGTTTAACGGATGAATTTCCCACATAAGTTAAGAGCAGCAGCACACTGGTGGTCCAGCCACCAGCAGAGAGCTCACTGCTGGGATGGCCTCATCTGATCTCATCTTTGCAATTTGGGATTAGTCAGGATCTTCGGTCTGAGTACAGATTGATTTTTTTTTCTCTTCTTCTTTGTTTTGTGATTTCTGTGTGCAGATTATAACTCCAATAAGAAATCACACTGTGTGTCAGTGTAGCAGAGGTGTCCATTTTTATGTCTCATGATTAGTCCTGTGTTGTTGGAAATGGATTTAGATGGAGCTTGCAGGATTAAGACCAAATGGCCTTCCTGACACCCCAAGGTGGGTTCAGACCCACGATGTTCGGCCCATTTTTTTGTACACGTGTGTGTATATATATGTGTGTGTGTGTGTGTGTGTCTACACATATATATGAGGGGCTGTGGGAGCACTGGTAATTGCTTGCTTTGGGAACTAACAACCTAGAGGCTGCGGGATCGAACCCATAATCCTCCATGCTTACCCTGAGATGGAATTGAGACCTTTCCAGGGTGTTTCTCTGCCTTCTGCCCAGTGAGCGTAGGGATAGACACCAGCACAGCAGATCCGTGGTAAGTGGTGGGCCATTGTGTGTGTGTGTGTGTGTGTGTGTGTTCATTTCATTTCGTCATTACAACCTAGGTCTTATTTTCTTTGTTTTTCTGATCTTGCATATTGTTTATGGCTTATGGGGTTGTATAAAGCCCTCTTTTGGAACAGCTTCATGGCTGTGTGTTATCGGACAAATTGGTTCCATAACTTTGGAACATTTTGTTTAAAATTTGCTAGACATTTGGATTAGAAAACATCTATATGTTTATATCCTGTATATAGCCGGTGAGGCTCTAGGGTTTTCACTTCTGTTGCTGCTGGTGACCACTTTTGGCATTTCACTTGACAGCCTTGCAGCAGTGCAGGGTGTACATAATGTGATGGGCTATACGATAGTGTTTGGGGAGAGGGGCAGGTGTTACATCAACGTTAGATTGACATGTGGGACAGTTTGGCCTTGTAGTTTGACTGAACCTTGATTATCTCTGATGGTAAAGTTGGGATTGATGTGCTTCTCTGAGACCATAGAGAAGTAAAAGTGGTGTCCCACGACTGGGTCGTCCGGATCCACGGCACTGAGCAGCTGGATGAGCTGAGAGAGAGAGAGAGAGAGAGAGATGCATAATATTAATAAACGTCAATAACAGCGCTATATAAGAACAACAACTTTGTCCAGATTTAGTGGCAGGGACAGGAAAACGTACATATTCAAGGTCGGACCATAAAATCTTTGCCTTTACTCTCTGAGATATATGAGGCTCTGCAGCCCACACCTATAAGCAGCTTATGAAAGCACAATTCAGATATAGCACAGCCCAACATGTTCATGAGTCAGATTACCTTCACAAAGACCTGTTCAGGTGAAAGCATAGGATATAATACGCATGGTGCAATACACCCATCTTTATACCATCCCCAGTCATGGGAACTGCAGCGCTGCTGTGACTTGATCACAACCATCAATGTATCATAATATACATACCTCTCCCGCCTGGGTCCCCTCACAGATATATGGCTGGTAATCTCTTGCAAGCCTTGGCACATTGTCGTTTATGTCCAGCACTTTGATGAACACTGCCACAGTGGCGGATAAATGGTTGGAATCTGCAATTGTGAAGACAGACATTTCCCGGAGTCCACTGGGTGCATGTATCACAGATGATTTGTAAAAGATCTGCCAAAACAGTACTTTGGACTGATAAATGCTTTGCTTTTTAACATGCTGCAGCAAACAGAAATGGGCAATGGGGCTTCAATGTTCTCCCCAAAGATGGAGGGTACAGAGGAGAGTGATGACAGATAAACAAGCGAGCCACGAACCAAATCTCATATAAGTTGAAAGGTTGTGGGTGATTCTAGACACGGATGCAAATTTATCACTAACGTTATAGGGTGACGTTGACGGTATGACCAAAGCCTTACTTGTTTCCTCGGCTGTGACGGTCAGGTTGTGCCAGCTCAGAGTCTCTCTGTCCAGAGGTTTGGCCACAGTGATGGTTCCATTGTTCGGGTCTATTCTGAAGGCTTTTCCGAGGTGGCTGGCTTTGTGAATAGAGTATCTGGAGGGAAGATCATCAGGATACACCACTTTAAGCGAGTTCTTTTCATGAAGAAGCACAAAGGGACTTCTTAGGGGCGACAGCTCAGTGGGTAGAGCGGTCGCCTGGCAATTGGATGGTTGCAGGATCGATCCCCGGTCCTGCATATAGTATGTCGAGGTGTCCTTGAGCAAGACACTTAACCCCTAACTGCTCCCCGAGCGCCATATGTTGGCAGCTCACTGCTCCTATACAATAGGTTGGGTCAAAAATGCTGAGAAATCCAAATTTCCGCTTGCGGGACTGATAAGGGAATCATTATTATTACAAAGCACTACAGCCGTGGCTATGCAAACCATTCAGTTGTTCGTATGAGCTGACGGATGCCCAACAGGGGCTCATGTGAACAAAGACACGGTGGCAAAACAGCCAATCAAACAATGCACCTTACAAATTGAGAGCACTAAACTGCTACGTAACTGTCGTTTCCTTGTGGTAGTACAATGAGAGGTCGGTTTCACGTGTTATATTTAGTCTCCATGTTGTTAGGGGTGGACATGGATTTAGATGGAGGGTATTAAGGCTAGATGGCCTTCCTGACGTCCTGTGGTGGGTTCGAACCCACAAAATCTCACTTGTTAGTTCCCAAAAAATGCACTCTACTGCTGAACTACCACAGCCCCCCGCTACCCCTATGCACTAGGATGGGTTAAATGAGGGTGAATTCCATGGTAGGAATACGAGGACAAATAAAGAGGCTTTCTTTTACTTACAACTTTCTAGAACC
>OMLC01046845.1:0-17096 GCA_900302585.1 Regalecus glesne | reverse complement strand
ACATACATACATACATACATACATACATACATACATACATACATACATACATACATACATACATACATACATACATACATACATACATACATACATACATACATACATATGAGTTTATCAAAATATGCATACAGTCAAAATTTCAATGGACTGATAGGTGCCATTTTAGATGATTGGAAATCTCTTTACGCATACTCGATAATCCAGGTAAAACAATCATAATGAACTTGAATCAGTTTGTTCGGACACAATTTTTCACTGAGAGAATCGTTTCATCACTCATACAAGTGACATCTAGGATCTCCCTATTAAGGATGAGGATGTGCACATCCTTTCAAAGAAGCCATCTATGTGAGGAGGGAAAGACCATTCTTGAATGTGGGTGGGCTAAGACTACATATGTTGCCATCTTACAATGCTGTGATTACAACTATTCCTCAATTCTCTGTGAATGATGCAATTACCATTGAAACTCCAGTCAATGGCCAATTTGCATGTGAAACTATCATTGGTTATGGTCATTTTGCAACTGTATTGTTTATAAGTGTGGTGATATCTGCAGTCAGCTTAGGGGTGTTACCTGCATGAGTGATGAAACAATTCTCTCAATAGAGGTTTGTGTCCAGATGAACTGATTCAACCTTTTGGGGAGAAGATTGGAAAGTTTCTTCCCTGGTCCACTCCAATGCACTTTGGTAACAGTACGCTCAGTCCAGGATATCACACTGCTTGTACAGTGAGTAGCTAGTTCTAACTGCTGATAGTTCAAATTTCAGCCAATAAAGATGGAGCTTATAGAATTACTTCGTACATGTATAAGGGTCTGTTGATTCTTAAAATACACTCGACTTCATACATTAAAAAACCGGATGGATAAAGGGATAATGGACAACAATATGGAGGTATCAGAGGAAGTGTAGCAGTTCATTAAAATGGAGGGAATGAGGTTGGAAAAACCTGATAAGGTATTTTTCTACACCCTCTCGGAAATCCCACTATGATAGAAACCCGATTGTTAGATGGAGGAACTGTGGTAACCAAAATGCAAACCATTACCATATTTCCTGGAATTGTTCCATTACCAAAAAAGACTACTGGCAGGGGATACACAATACCTTACACTATATTTTCAAATGTGCAATACCCCTAGACAGTAAAATCATACATTTTGGGGATATACCTCTAAAATAGTTTCAAAGAGACAATTGTCGTGAATGTCTTACTGATCACTTGTAAAAAGACTCATCAAGAAATGGTTATCATAAGAGAGTCTAACCTTAAATGCATGGATGGACTCTACAATGGATATTTATTTACAAATGGGAAAAGACAACAGCATCTGTTGCTAATAAATTGGAACAATTTGCTTCACAATGGGAAAAATGGGGTAACTATGTGATGCCCCATAGCCTGACTCTGTTTTCAAATTATAGTGATTATGTTATGTTGTAAAGAAAAGGCTAATCCCTACTTGTACGTAGTTATCTTTTCCTTTTTTTCTCCTTTCTAAGGTTTTGAGAAAACCAGTAAAAATAATTAAATAAGTAAAGATGGAGCTCGTAACATATTTTGTGCATAATAGGGCAAGTCACTTCTTATGAGTACTGGATTACTCATGGAATCTCAAGAGCATATTGCAAGGAAGCATGACACACATTAAGGGCTATGTGTGAGCTGCCAAATGTTTTATTGTGCATGTCCCTCTGGATCAGCTTAACCATAAGGGCAATGGAATAATTACCCAGGGGCTCAAGACCTCTAAGGGGCCCCGAGCACAAGCAAAATATCTGGTCAGATCTCATTTTTATATTAAACTGTCCAAGACCCTGAATACTGCCAAGCTAGACCCCGATGTCGCTATGTTAATTCTGAGACCCGTGTCTATAGAAATAATGAGCTTTTCCCCTTCAGTTACTTGCAGAAAATGAGCACAATTATCTGTCATGACTTTTCATTATAGCCTCTCAGTCTACTGGTGGTGTACAGCTGGAAGCGGCATTGTTTCTTTATTGGTAAAATTGTTCAACAGAAGTCATTGGTGGTTATCAAAGTCCGACTGGCTCATTCTTTTTTTTAAAAATGTAATCAATGTGAAGACAAATGCATCGTGCATTGTGGTTTTCTGTATCTATAACACAATCACATTTTGTCTGGGTTGTGTCCTTTTCACTCCACATCCGAGAGTAGTGACAGGCTCTAAATAAGAATACACTGACAGCTCAGTTTTCACAGTGGTGTCGGAGTGTTTGGGTGTCCAGATGCACATAGCTGATGCAGCCAGCTGCAGCACACTGCAGGCTCTACTGTAGAGTCTTTTACGTGCTCTGCAGACAGAGATATGCCCTGCTGCCACCTGGTTCCTCAAAACTAACAGATAGGCAGTGGCCAACAAATTAGCAAGGCACCATTCATTCAGCTTCAAGTCTGTGTAGGAATCTTTGGATGTCTGACAGAAACAAACTCAGTGTATTAACAATCTATCCATGCCTGTCCACTGTCCTTATGCATTTGGTGTCCTTGGATGAATGCTATTGCACATCTGGAACAAATACTGGCGGATCACAGTGATTTCATACTGCTGTTCAAACTACATGCGTAAGTGTGTGTGTATGGGGGGGGGTTGGTACCGAGGGGTATAGTGAAGTGTTAATATAGCCTTGGTGTCCATAAGTGTGTGTAGATAAACAGTGTGATTTGATGTGATGTGATTTGAACTCACCATGGAGTATCAGGATGGGCATTTTGCCTTAATCTCCGACGCTCCATCCAAGTCTGTGTCTACCCTCACAACATGGGGATCAATTGCAACATGTAAAAATGAACCTCTCTCGTGTTACAAATACAATCACTCATTGACCAACAGAATCGACACATTCACTTAGATGCTGAATGATGGTCCAGTTTGTGAATTTCTTTTAAGGCAATAATTACTTGGGGAACTGACAAGCCAGATGTTGCGGATTTGAACCCAAAGTGGGGCATCAGGAAGGTCATTTACCCTCAACCCCCCAAGCTCCATCTAAGTCTATGTCCACCCCTTTAACGTTGGGGGCAATCAGGACACGTAAAAATGGACCTCTCATATTCAAAATAGCACATGACTGTCTTAGTTATCCACTTTTGAGCCCTTGGCCAATTTTATAGCAGCTGTTCAAGTTAAAGTAGCTAAAGTTCAAACTTTACTGGCATGTATATCTAAAATTTAATGACGTTATTGTACTCTGGCACTCTCTGCCTTAACATGAAGGACATGCTTCCCCAAAAAAACAAAAAAGCTCTGTAACCAGTGAACTCATACATAATATATACACTATATAGAAAAGTAGCTGATAACAGTGACAACGTAAGGGGCATATGGGTGCATCAGCTGTTCAGCAACTTGACTGCCTGTGGAAAGAAGCTATTACTGAGATGGTTTGTGTGTGATTTGATGCTCCGGTAATGTCTTTTAGATGGAATGAGCAAGAAGGGAACATGGCTGGGGTTGGCTGGTGTCCTTAATGATGTTTTCGGCCTTTCTTTTGCAGTGAGTGGTGTAAATATTATGAAGTTGTGGCAGTGCCACGCCAATGTCTTTTTTGCTACTGTCTTAAAGTCATTTGAAGCCATTTGCAGTCTGTTACTGGAATTCAATACGTTTTATGTGCTCATTCTGAACACTGCCTCAACTCATTTCTGGACGCAACTCAATTTATGCCAGCTTTAAATTTGTAATTTTTGTTTAAACATATACTTTATCTTGGAGGGCTATAATAGTCCAGTGGTAAAGCATGCACTTCAGGAACTGATGAGCAAGATACTGCGTGTTTGAACTCACCATGGGGTCTCAAAAAGGGCATCCAGCCTTAATCCCCCAAAATCTGTCTAAGTCTGAGTCCATCACCATGATGTGGAAACTAATCAGGACATGTAAAAATGGACCTCTCATCTATACTTTATCCACAAGGCCTATAAATTTGCTCAGTTGCAGAGCGGAGCCTAACTTTGCTTGGACTAAAGCCATGGACTTAAAAGTTACTCTGACTTGGTATATGTTGAGCAAGGACACATATCATTGTAGATACACTTCAAAACTGTCATTTGACTTTGTTGTAAACAGAAAGTTCTGGGATCATTGTCTTAAATTTCTAATTGAATGTAGGCTTTGTACTGAATGGGCATTTTTGACAGAGTAACTAACATTACATATTTATCATTCATGTCATGTCTTAATTGGATGCTTAACATAGCATAACTCAGGAGGTAGGGCAGTCTTCTAGCAATCGGAGATTGATGGTTTGATACCTTGTAGAAAGCGTGTCGAGGTGTCCTTGAGCAAGACACTGAACCCTTAATTGTGTCCCGAACACTGTGCAGTTACTGCATTTACTGCTCCTATACAACAAGATGGATCAGATACAGAAAACAAATTCCATCAGCTTTGGTGATAAAGCTATTCTTTATTCTACGCTATTCTATTCTGACATTGACATTGTTAAATCAATGCTTTTGCACCAGTTCAATAGAGCTAGAGTCAGCCTGTCTGGATCATGTTTTTAGTTAACTGACAACCCAGAAAAGTACACTGACACATCAGAAACACTTCTAAACCTGTTTCCAAAGGATTATTTGTCTAAGCATCTTCAAGGTGATAGAACGTGTCTTACTTACATCTGTTGATGGTGTTTGAAATCTTACCTTGAATGAAATGAAATGGGCAATTACCACGTGACAGAATACAAGGAATAGGCTCAGAGAGAATAGTGGTGGGGATGCAGAGAAAAAAGATTTAGCACATTTTTTAGCGTTATTAATGTCAAAAACAATATTTCAAAAATTGTATTAAAACTCCGTACAAACTTTGGCATACGCGGATGTTACAGCCAAACACGAGACTATATATGAATGAGTTAGTTAGAGGGCAGCTTTACGAGGTGCTTGTCATGTAAACACAGGCAGGAATTGAGAGTCACATGTTTTCAAGTGACAGTTTCATTAGCTAATTGGCAATTGGCTAATTTTTTTTAATTCATCATTTGGATCAGTAGGTATATTCTCATCATGTAGGACAATTCCTCCTTATTGAAAGTCCAGATGAAATAAAAAAGGGTTTCCTCTTTGGAGAGAAATAGACATCATTGTATGTATCACCTCAAAGCAAACTATAAAAAACGTTTCAGTTTAAAGTTGTCAGAGATGCTGTTGATTTATTATTATTAATCATTTTTAGTTGAGGACTGATGAGCTAGATGTTATAGCTTTGACCCAATCCAGTGTTTCAGGAAGGGAATCTGGTCTTAATCCCCCACGCTTGAGGGTCATATTTAGGGGCATAGGTCAGTGGGTAGAGTGGTGGTCTGGCAATCAGAAGGTTACAGCATTGATCCCCGGTCCTGCAGAAAGCATGTCGAGATGTCCTTGAGCAAGACACTGAACCCTTAACTGCTCCCTGAGCAGCTCACTCCTCCTATACTATAGGATGGGTTAAAATGCAGAGAAATTCAAATTTCCCCTTGTGGGACTGATAAGAGAATCCCTACTCTCGACATGACAAATAGAGCCGGGTTGCTGGATGTGGTGTAAGTAATATCTTATATTTCTGTCCCTGTTTACTATTTCAAAGTGTCAATACTGAAGTGTTGTTAATGACGGAGGGGCGGTACAAGACCCAAAGCATATTTCTGGAAAATGCAAATAGCAGGAATGTAGCCGTAGCTATCTAGAAAACATTATGGAGCTAAATATTTCTTTAGGCTTAGTATTGCTGAACAGCTAGAAAAAGGTTTCTAGATGGGCCTTAGATGGAAAATTGAAGAGGTGACTAGGAGTTGACACATCCTATCCAGGAAAATAGACGGTGTGGAAATTTGTTGAGCCTTTGCATTGGCTTTGTGCAGCCATGATGAAGGTGAGAGCTCTGATAAGTCCGGGGCTGGAGAGATGGGATGCATTGGCCATGCATTGGTCAATGGAAAAAAGACTGTGGCATGAGATGACTGACTTTAATCAGAAAAGGTAGGCGGTCATCTAGTAATTGGAAGGTTGGTGGTTTAGTCCCTGGCCCCTGCAAGAAAGCTTGTCAAAGTGTCCTTGAGCAAGAAAAGGAACCCCCTAACTGCTCAAGTCCTGAGATAGATTGGTGACCTATCCAGGGTGTTTCCCATTCTTTCACCCAATGACTGCTGGGATAGGCTCCATCATGACCCTGTGACCTAAATTCAGATAAGCTGTTGATGATGGCTAGATTGATTATTTTTGCTGAGCTGTGATGTGCTGCTTCAGTCCCCCCCTCCAAAAAAAAAGGAAAAAAAATAAAATACCACCCACTACCGCTTTTAAGTGTGATTAAGAAGGAGCACACTGCATATGGCATGGTTTATTTGGCTGCAGAGGCACCCATACAGACACATACCTATACAACATTATCCACACCAGTTTCACTTTTACTGATAGGATGAATAATTGGTCGTATGCCTCTCAGAACTCCAAATATGCAGTACTTCATTACCATAGTGCGCTGTTTCAAAAGGGCCAAATCTGACATGCATTAAACATGGGTCTTAATGAACGTGACCAAATTGGTGCCAGCTCGCTTTGATCTACATGAAGGATTTCCAGACATAATTATTTAGAATTCATCTTTTGTTGTGGGTGTGCATGTGTGTGCATGTATGTTTGTCTCTGTGTGTCTGCGGTAGGCCGTCCTTTGCTTTACGCTACTTTGAGCTCAGGGGTGGGTGTGAGACAGAAGCCCTCTGCCAGTGGATTGGGGGCCTTGGTTTAATCCCCATCTCCAGTCCTCCTCCACCAAAGGGTGTTCTGAGGCCATGCCTTCCATGTGCCCTTTATCCATGAGGCAATTCAATCTTTTTAGGAGCCCAGATTGACACACTCTGTCGGCCAGGTAGCATGTTCATATACGTAAGCCATTCAGTCATTCAGCTAGACAGGAGATTATGAACATTTCTAGCAAGCATGTTGGCTAGCCAAGTCCGCCAACAAACAAGCTATTTAGCTAGCTAAGTAGTATGCTAAGCAAGTCAAACATGTAAGTCAGGTCAGAAGCTGATTTCATTTGGGACAAGAGAGGATGAGATGTAATCAGGTTGCTGTTCTGAAGAGGGAGCAGCAGGGTTAGTGCTGGGGCTAGCAGAGAGGGTAATGGAGGCTAATAGGGCTGATGGAGAAGGGAAATGAAAAGCTAAATGATGATAATTTTGAGTGACTCTGCAGCTGGTCCTCCCTCGATCTGAGTCGAAATTTACTGGACGCGCGCGTGTGTGTGTGTGTGTGTGTGTGTGCGTGTGTGCGTGTGTGTGTGTGTGCGTGTGTAAGAGAGCATACAGTTTCTGCAGCATCGAGGGTTGGGGGTTGAACAGAGGCCAGAGAGCTCATTCGAGGTTTGCTGTTGTCGCAGCTCTGAAGACATATCAGAAATGAATGACGGACGTCATTCTTTATTCTCCCCGCCTGTCTATCTGTGTGCTTGTCTCTGTCTATCACATATGCGTAAGATGGTTCATATACATGCATTAACCTCCAAACCATCTCTATTAATGTCAAGCTCAAAGACACTCAAGCACACACACACACACACACACAGTTGTAGAACTGAGGACAAGAAACAGATCTGACTGGTCTTTGGGATTGAGGGGAAGTGTTTATCATTTCTTTACTGCTTACCAGTGATGGATTAGGGTATGAGGTTTTAAACACACACACACACACTCATGTGTGTGGGCACACATGTGTGCATGCACACATGTGCACACACACGCACACAAGTCTTCATACTCAAGCGTACACATTTAAGTGCACTGTCAACAACCAGAGGATCAGTCTCTCTTCCCATCTGCTGAGTGTGCCAGTTTGCCTCAGGCATCAAGACACCTTCAGATACTTTAACACACACACAAAAAACACAATACACTGATATATCCAACACAAAACTGGAGCAGACAGCTCTGCCAGATGAGGCATAAATTATTCCATCTCTTCCTATACAAAAAAGGATGGAAGCAATTCAGGAGTAACATTTAAATGAGATACAATGGTAGAAGGAGCAGAGCTCTTAGCAAAGTTTGGCTATTGTTCCTGCATTGCAAATGTAATCTCATGGACCCCTGGTAATGTCTACAAATTTCATTTCTTTAATCATGCTGTTGTGTAAACTTCCTTCCAACAAGCGGAAAATACAATATCTCATAAATTATAAGGTTGCTGTTCACCAGAAACAATGTAACCAATTCCCAGTTGCTCTCCCTCCCCAACTATCTTTTGTGGTCAATATTGTTGCTTCCTACAAAGTCAACTGGCTTACGGATATAATACAGCATATAAAACAGAAAAGTATTATATGCTGTTCTTCTCCAAGCCACATGAGGTGACTCCAATATCAGGCTACCTATGTCAGCTATTGTAATTCTCTCTTTTTTCGAGGGAGGGAGTAATGCAATATTCACTGGCATTGTCTCTAAACTTGATACCAATTATTTAATGTCATTGGTCCGATTTTGGTACCACGACCTTGATTTTACTCAAAATGATTGTATGTCAATATGTGCCAGTTAACCCTTTAACTATGGATTTTTCTTTAGACAGAAGAGTCCTTCATTCCCTGATGTTTGGAACCCCTGTCTCCCCATCATCTGTTACATCTCAGTCTATTTGATTACTCCTTACCGTCATCCCCCATTTTCAAATCAATATATCTTTATCCAATTCACCAAGTCGGCTGGTACAGACACAAATCAATGTCTGTTGATTTGTGCACTTGCAGTGCATTAGTCACATTTTTTCCTTCTATCCATCTGTCCTTACCACATCCATCCATCTATCCACCCTCTGTTTTTTTAATTGGTCATCCAATTAAATTTCAGATGTCTCTAAATGCCTCCTAAATGTGTTTCAGAGTCAAATTTCAGTAGGAAAATAACATGTGATCTATCTCAAATTCAAACATGGGATGTGTTTCCCAACTAGTGCATGTCACTTTTGTAAAATGGCCTCAATGAGGGTGCTATCTTGTGCCTATGAAACAAATCAAGGAAACAAAGGAAACATTCATTAACAGTTACATTATAAAGGTTCGGGGAGACTGGAAAAAAACAACTCAAATCAATGTATAGCCAAACCCATTATTATGTATTAAGTCACATCATATATCATGGAAATGTTTGAACAAATCCCTAGTGTTCTATCGTTCGGTTAATGTGACCATCAGTGTTCTCAAACATACCTTTTTTACAACAAAACAGGATTTTAATAGTTGCAGAATTTTTTTATTTGATTCCATTTTTTTGTTTGAAGTGACTTTGTATGGTAATTTCTACTTTGAGTGCTGACCTTTTAATTGTCAATGCCATCTCAAAATAGATCAGACAAATTCAAATAGAAAAGTACTGGGGGTCCAGCATGTTTGCTGATATCTACTGGTTTTGACCAGTCTGCACATATCAATTCGGCACGATCGTTGAACACAGGATATATGACCCCAAGTCAGGTCTCTGAGGTCAGGGGCTCACAGACCAGAAGACAACAATAGCAAATGGTAAATGGACTTATTCTTATATAGTGCTTTCAGTAGGCCTGTCTTGTGGGAATTTTGGATATAAAGTCCATTAACTGTGTGTTCGTGTGTGTTTGTGCACCAGGTTTTTCAGTCCTAATAGGGACCAAATAGCACCATCCCCAAGATACAAAAATATAAAACCACCTATCTTGTGAGGCCTTTTTATGGGTCCCTATGAGAAAAAGAGTATATTTCAGGGTCAAAGCATGGGTGAAAGGTTAAGGTTAAACATGTAGTTATGATGTTTGAGATTGAGGTTAAGGGCTAGGAAATAAATTTTGTGAATGAGGCGTTCCCACAGGTATAGGGTGATGTCTGTGTGTGTGTGTGTTTGTGTGTGTGTGTGTGTAAGGAGGTGTTGGTATTTATTATGTTTTTCAATCCCTGCCAAACCATTCTGCAACCCCTACTGACATGTATTAGTGATCGACTAAGGCATAGCCTCTAAAATTTGTAATATGTGTCTTTTAATTTGTTGATGAAGGGGCCGTGGTAGTTTAGTGGTAGAGTGTGCGCATCAGGATATCAGGACAAGTGAGGCATCACAGGTTCGATCCACCACGGGGTGTCAGGAAGAGCATCCAGGCTTAATCCCCCAAGCTCCATCTAGGTCTATGTCCATCCCCACTATATGGGGCCTAATCTTGGGTGAGATCAAGTGATTCTTATGTGTTTGTAAAATGTTGGAAGTTCACTAGGCTACAAGCTGAAACACTTTATCGGTTCTTCAAATGGGTCATGATCCTCCAACTGGCTAAGCCCCTTAGCTTGCAACCAGGGAATCCCTGACATGATTTGACTCCTGATGGTGACGCAGATAAAGCTTATAATACCTAGACCTGACTGTCTAAGCACACTAACACCTTGCTTTCGTGACCAAGAGTTGTGTGAGCTTGGGTTTGTTTTTCCGCCTGGGTATGTTTGCCACAATGCTATCCATCTGTGCCATACTTGCATGGCTGCCTTTTTTGTATTCTCTAGTATTGTTTAATAAGCCGCCTGTCGCAACAGTGACCAAACACAACACACAAGAATAGTACTACACTCTGGTGTAATTTTCTCTCCTCTCCACACTGTAAAATCAGTCAATATAGCCATGCATTTCAGAACAGAACAAATGCTAAATTGAATATAGTGTATAAACACTGCAAAAAATTGTGGGGACAAAAAAAAAATTAGAAAAAGAAAACCCTATAAGAATCATCTTCTTGCCTGGCTGGATCTGGCTATAGTACATTACATTCTATGTCCTCTCTCGCAAGAAAGTGCGGAAGGAATCTTCTTTGATGGAAAATCCATCCTTGCAAATACCTTGCATCAATTTGTTCACAGGCCTCCTCCTCATAGGCTTGAATGAGGGGCATCCTGTCATAGGGTTGGAGATCGTAAACCTTTCACCACCATGCTGAAAAAAATCAATGTGGTTGAGGAAGGGAGTGTATGGTTGGAGTAAAAATCGTAGATGCTGATGAAACCAGAGTAGATTGGGGAAAAGGTACAAATGCATATTAGGGCCATTATAGTACAGGAGGTAGGGCAGTCATCTAGTAATCAGAAGATTAATGGTTCAATCACCGTTTCCTTCAGAGAGTTTGTTGAAGTTTCCTTGAGGAAGACACTGAACCCCTGACTGCTTGGGACAACAGATGAAAATTAGCCTGGTGGATAAATCTGGCATCTTTACATTCAAGTTTTTTTTAAATTTTATTTTATCCCCTTCTTTCCCTAACGTAACCCCTATACCCATGTGAGGCTTAGCCAATTATGCCTCAGTAACTTTGGACCTCCAGCTGTGGTGCATATTTACATTCTGAATGTTCATTAATATGCACTTTCCCTATAAAGGAGATTATCATTATTGTCTCAGATACCTATGTATTCATCTGCTCTGAATCCACTTGGTCTTTGGTTGTGTCATCCGTCTAAAACTGTATGTGGGCTGCGTTGTAATGACCTATGGTGGTAGAGGACCCCATTCTGCACGATTGCAGCACACATTGTGATGGCCCAGGACATTCATAATAGCTCTATGGCAAATGATGTTTCTCCCTCTTCTTCTTACGTCTTACTAAAGAAAACATTGTATGGGTCAATATAGGCCTGTCATACATTTACATGTAAAAAGGTTCTCCGTGAAGTGTACAGTATCGACATGTACATTGCTTACATCCATATATTCATCCTGGAGGATTTTTGCTCTCTCAGAATTTAGTTCAAATGGTACTCGGTGGAGTTGTTTCATCTGTATGTGATGTTTTTTAAGCATTCACCTCCGTGTTGATAAAGGAACCTGTTGGATATTATTGAAAACTGTGTGGTCGTAAGGGATGAATTTCTCTGTGGCATATCGCATTATTGGCCAAAACCATGTTTATGTTAGCTCTGTCTTGTTCCTTTTAAGGATACGGGGCCAATTAACGTGTGATGCCCTCAAACCTCAATCCTTTATGTAGACCAAGGCCAAATCATAAAAACCAAATACATGTAAGATATCACAAAACAGCATACACGGCATTGTATTGTTTCAAACATGGAACAAGGTGAATGGGTACCAAAAAGTACTGATGTCGTGTATGGACGAGACTACATTGTATTGATTTTACTGCAGACGGTAGAGAAAAGTGGTTTTCCACCTGTGCTCTTGTTGAAATATCTGAATTATTGTTACTCAGTTCATCTGCTCAGGTTGGGCTAAATTCTCTGGCTTTGTTATGACTGCAGGCAAATCAGGATTCATTTCTAGTATACGATTTCTTTTTATAAGAGGAATGGCTTCTTTTTTGTGTCCATGAATAATTATACACATCATATGGCACAAGAGAAGATAAGAAAAACAGGTTTGTTGCTTTGAACTAAAGGGAAAATTATGGTGCATCCTGACTCCTATTTGGGTCTGGCCACAGCTACTCATCGACATCACACGCAATGTTCTTTCTGGCCAGACAGCAGGGGAAGTACAGTCTGGGGTGACGCATGAATCTCTGGCACACTCCCCAATTAATGTCACCACAGGCCTCCTCCATCAGCTGGAGAAGTGGTATGCGGAGGTGGGGTTGTTGATCTTATACCTTTGAACACCATGTCAAGTAAATTTTATTTGTAAAGTCCATTATTACAAATTTGCCTCAGTGGGCTTTACAATAGAACAAGGTCCTGACCTTTGACCCTCACATCAGATAAGGAACAGCTCCCTTAAAACATATTTAACAGGATGAAAGAGTAGGAAGAAACCTCAGGCAGAGCAACATGTCATGCTCAAAAGGATTCCCTTATCAGTCCCACAAGGGGAAATTTGGATTTCTCTGCATTTTTTAACCCAACCTATTGTACAGGAGCAGTGAGCTGCCAGCATATGTCGCTCAGGGAGCAGTTAGGGGTTAAGTGTCTTGCTCAAGGACAATTCGACATGCTATATGCAGGACCGGGAATTGATCCTGTAACCTTATGATTGCCAGATGACCGCTCTACCCACTGAGCTATGTCACCCCTGTTAAATTATAAAATAAAAATAACTCTTGAACTGGACTTAGGAATGGAGAGAATAGTGGTAGGTGAAAAGGCAAAATAATTTTGGGTACTCAATTAACAAATTTTTTGCCAGAGTGGCCCAATGTAAACTTTTTTTAAAGTATGTTGTGTAGGGGTGTTGAGGAAGGCGATCATAAGGGTAGTATTATAGGGTCCAAGAGGGAACGCTATTATGATGAATGACGGGCTAATGCCTGCTCGTATTGTGATTCTGGCACCACAGTGTCCAGGGACATTGACGACGGCACAGTGTGCTATGATGTTCCTTCCCTTATACCTTGTTTTGTCACATTTAAAGGTAGCTTCATTAATGTACAGGTATTCATGATCCAGTGCAGCAAGACTTTGCTCCATCACTCTGAATCAGGCAGACAAGACATTGTATAAATAGATGTAATGTTGTGTGGCACAGTATACTGGAATACAGTACCATTGAGAGGATAGCATAGCTTATTGCACACATTTACGGCACATTTGTTTTACTCTGTCATAGTTGCACTCAGATGGTACCCTGTTTAGCTGCTACATGGGTCGGTGATGTGTTTTCAGGAGACACACCAGTATGGATAAGCTAGCCAAATGGACATTGCTGTTATGTTTTCATTAATGATGTGCTGTTGCAGTCGTCATAGAAGTATGCTGCTCTGACCATGTTTACGTCTGCTCTTCCTGCTCTGGGATGAACAGCCATCTTTTTCTTCCAGCAAGAGCTTGTCTCATAATTCATAATTGAATGGTTTCGGTTTGAAATGAAATCTTACTCTAACTATGGAAATTCAATGGTAATATGCTACATACAGTACACAGTATGCTTCTGTGAATTCAGTAGCATGGTACAGAGGATAGCTCTACTTAGGTATTCTCATTTCAAAATGTCCAGGTTATACTTACTACAGTGTCGTGGTTCAGATTAGCCTGGACCCTCTGCCCAGCCTCTTTAAAACACAAGTGGCCAATATCCCAATCAGTGATGTTTCCTCTTATTAATCATCTTCCTCCTTCTCTTCTTCCTCTTTCTCCAGTACTGCCCACCATTGCTAACTATCTAAGGTAGCTTACCTGTTGCCTATTTAAAGTGGTCAAGCTCTGATTTCTAAGTGAACATATTAGCTATAAGGGGTTTCAATCCCTTGTGTGGTCTTGGTTTTGGATTTTGTTTTAAAATTTGCCACATGACACACGCTGGCTGCTTTTAACCCGTCCAGCTGTATTGGAGCAGTGACCGACCACCGTTTTAGCACCCGGGGAGGAGTTAGGCGTTCAGTGTTTGCTGAAGGATATTTTGACATTGTTTCCAGAGGATCGAGGATTGAACCCGCAACTTTCTGATTGCCAGACAACTGCTCCACCCACTGAGCAATGCTGCCAGATAAATAGATATGATACATAAGTGCAGCATCTGGATTGAAATATTTTCCAAATGAAACACAGGGGTTTTAGTTTTGAATGTTGTGTCTAATGTAGAGAACTATGTTTGTTCTTTTGCAAAAAGTGTGTTTTAGAATTGTAAAACAAGTGTAAAGCAGAGAATGTGCTTATGGTTTAACATACTAGGTTAATAGATAGGCTATATGAGTGGGTGGTTTCAATCATTGTGTCACAAGTATCAGTTTTTGTCTTAGCAATTTAAAAAGAAAACTGGCAGCAATTGAGAAATGCTTTATATACCTGCCTCTCCTCATCCTTTTTCCTCCTAGTTCAGCAACATTCAATGTCTTGATGCATGCTCAATAATCCAGGTATGGAAATCACAAAAAGAGGTTAATCAGTTGAACTGAAGAATTCACCTGGTTGAGTGATGAATCAAATCTGAATAAACTTCTGACCCAGTTGAACTAATTCACCTCTTTTTGTGATCCTACTTAGTAGTGCCCTTACTAACAACAGCATGGAGAGTCATAGGAGTCTTAATATCAACAAAGGGAGCTCTGTTAATGACAGTAAGATAAATCACATTCTCTGCCAAGGACACATGGACAGGACTGGTGCTGAGAGTAACAGTGCCTCGGAAATATCAGCAAGGCCAGAACAAGAAGCAGAAACACACCTGAAAGTGTCTCCTCCTCTGATGGCCTCCTGTGAGTACAGACCAACAGAACTTTGGGAGCTGCAGTGGCTCAGACAGACCTAAGTAATAATGAAAAACCCAAAGAAGATGGTCAGGTTGAGAACGTCCCCCTTCTGCGTACCAGATCCTTCAGTGAGCTGAAGTATGGCCAAGGCCAAGACCAAGTCCACTACCATCTCCCTGACTCCTCCAAGGTTGCCCCGAAGGTAAGAATCCCCACAACTCCGGTGGGCTTACGAGGACCCAGTCCTCTGGTACCATGCACAGAGCCTCGTCCTCTCCGGGAATGCTACAGGTGATCAGCAAAGTACTCGAGGATTCAATCCAGCCGTCAGAGAAGCCTTATGTCTTCAAGGACCATGAGGAGCAGGCTGACGACCCGGCCCTGGTGCTCCTGGTACTCAGCTGACAATGTGAGGGGAGAAGAGGAGCCCAGGACTAGACCGGTAGTGATTCCGTATGTGGCGGGAGTGTCAAAACAGTTGAGACACGTGTTTTCAAAACATTGCGTCTCAGTTACTTTCAAACTCCTGAACACACTGGGTCAAAAGTTGGTCCACTCCAAGAATTGGGTCCCCCGGCACAAACAGAGTAATGTTTGTTAAATGCCAGGAGGACTGCAGTGACTTGTACATCGGGGAGACCAAACAGACGCTGGCTAAGAGGATGGCGCAGCATAGGAGAGCCAACACGTCGGGTCAGGACTCTGCGGTCTACACCCACCTACAGGCGAGTGGCCACTCATTCAAGATGATGATGTTCACATCCTTGATAGGGAGGAACGCTGGTTTGAGAGGGGGGTGAAGGAGGCCATCTACGTTAAGAGGGAACGACCGTCTTTGAATAGGGGGGGTGGCCTGAGAGTACACCTATCGGCGTCTTACAATGCCGTGATCGCAAACATTCCCCAATCCTCTGTGAATGGTGCCCATTGTCACTGAATGTGCAGTTGATCACCCAACTTGCATGTGAACCCATCCTATTGATGTGTGGCAGCAAGGTACTGTTTATAAGGAGGGGTATGTTTGCCTTCAGCTCAGACTGAAGAAGTCACCTGGTGAGTGACGAAACGTTTCTGAAATGAACCTCTGATCCAGCTGAACAGATTCACTTCTTTTGTGATTTCTCTACCTGGATTATTGAGCATGCGTCAAGACAGTCTATTCTTGAGTAGGAAGAATGAGGAGGAGATAAATGATAACTGAAGCATTATAAAACCTCCTTACATCCACCAAGCTCACCTCTGACATGGTATTAGTGATTTTTTTTGTTTACCCTGAGACTCAGTCACAGCCCTGAGACTCAGTCACAGCCCTGTCCAGTGTTTGTAGGTAAAAGTCTCAGACTGAAGAAGTCACCGGGTGAGTGACGAAACGTTTCTGAAATAAACTTCTGATCCAGCTGAACAGATTCACCTCTTTTTGTGATCTTCTACCCATACTGCATTGCTAACACAGTCCTGACATTTCACAATAAGAGTCTACCAGTCTAAGATTTTCAAAATAAAAGCATGCCATACATTTACATAGAAGCAAGCAATGTAATAAAGATTTAAACATGAACTTAAAGCATGAACTCAAACTGAGGGCAGAACGCTCCCCATCTGGCAGTACTAATGCCACTACAACTTATTATTTCAGTCCTTTTCTAGGAGGATGACAACTTCGGAGATGGGCCGCAGATATGTCTTTGAGGTGCCCTGGGATGATGTCCTCACTTCAACTTTGCGGATCCTCCCATCGGCGCTTGGAAAGGTTGATGTGATCAAAGCCATTGGCCATTCATTCCTTGGTGCTTGAATTTGTTTCAGGAGCACAACGTCTCCGACTTGCAGGTTGCATTGTGCTTTGTGCCACTTGCGTCTTGAATGAAGAGTGCTGATGTACTCATTTCTCCATGGGGGGATTGAACTTCCATGTGCAGCCATTGCTATGGAGATACTTCAAAATA